>WOGP01001517.1:5398-18850 GCA_015342065.1 Leptinotarsa undecemlineata | reverse complement strand
TCGTTAGTCCTTAGCTCGCAAAAGTTTCTCAACTTCTGAGAGTTGTCGTTCGTATGGGGGCGGCAGCTGATCAACGGAAAAACAGATTTTAAACAGATTTAAACATAAAGTCAATGATTTCCGATAATTGAAAATCGAATTCGTATCATTTCTCGAACTAGGTTGAAGCGGGCAATAAACAATAAGTTTATCATCGCTACATCTATCTGTGAACGAGGTAACCAATCGCATATTGCGAAAACTTTTCAAATATAATCAGTCAGTCAGTCTTAACTCCCTACACTGTATGGAGTTAAGACTGACCTGACCGAAACCGGCCTGCAACTGTGTTACAATATTTGAAAATCAGTTGTATCGTCAACAACATATGCAGGAATAACATTAGTGCTGTAGAATCCTGCACCGACACATGTTGGATATAAACCAACGTCTGAGAAGTAGTTGTTTTCTAATAGGTGTCACTCCATTAACCTACAGTGTAGGTAGTTGAAACTGGCCTGGACGAATTGTTCTTTTAGATGATTTTATTTATAGCCAATCTTCAAATATGCCTACTGACTATATATGAAAAACTCAAATTAAACACAATTTGTATGGATTCAGTCACTTTATGTTTGAAAAATTGGAAATAAAAGTTTCAGAAACCGAAAGGTTCCAACTTTCAATGTTTGAGGGACAAGATTGTTGAAATGGCTACAGTAAAAAAGTAGGAGAGAAAATGAAACAAGTCGGTAAGGCTGTACTTTTTTCCAAAGACTAGACAAGTCACATCACTCCAAAACAGCAAAACATTGTTAGGATAATGTTAGGAAAAAAATTTGTTGAAAATCTGTTTAAAATCTGTCATATTCAATCAACATATTTTTTTCTATTGAATCCAACAATAAAAATTTGGGAACCGCTGTGAATTTTTTCAAGATAATTATTTCTATTTACATACGTGTATATATTTGCGGTGATACTTTTGATTTCAGTACTTGCAGGTTTTCAACGAATAACAAATTATCGTATTTGCTGTTACCAGTTCCTTGATTTGAAAATATTCGTGATAATGATAGCAATTTTCGTGATAGCGATACTTGGAGGGTAAGATTTGTGATGATCTCTGAATAAACCAAAGTATTTAGTTTACAAAATCATCATCATTTGTCGTTTCATTTCGGCATTCACTATAGACAATCTGAACTTTGTGTATTTTGACAATATCAGAATATGTTAATTTGAAAGGGTTATATTTTTAGAAGCGACTAATTTTTGGGAAAGAAAGTTTTTGGCTTTCTACTACTCCATCTCAATACAGAAAAAAGTGAGAATCTTTCAAAGAATGGAATTAAGTTTTCAATTTCAAAAGAATTAACTCTATACAAACATGAGAACATAATATACGAAGAAGTAACTTTCAGACTCAAATCTGAAAGAAAATGTCTTCCTGAAACAGCTACTTTCATATAAAGATTGAATTAAACGAAAGAATAATTATTTCGAAACAAATACTTTTATATGAACACTAATTATACAAAAAACACTTTTTTCTACTCAGTTTGTATTCCAAACATTCGTTATGAAATCACATCAGATATCATTCACAAGGTTTTTACACTATATACTGAATGAATATCAAAATTTCACTTACATTCTCACTGGTAGACATCGATGTTTCGCCGTAAGACACTTGCCTTAGGGCTCATCAGTACCAATCTGCATAACATTATAAGAAAAAACACACATTTTATTCATAAATTGATTATTTCCTTCCTCACTTCTCACTTTTTTCTGTATTTAGATGGAGTAGTAGAAAGCCAAAAACTTTTTTTCTAAGAACATTTTATAATAATGAATTGTTCGTCAAAATTTTCCATCTTTTGTTATATCAAAAATTGGTACAAGAATTGAATTCATGTATTATTTTTACATGTCAGATATCATGATTCGGAATCATCTTATTTAGGGGGTTCAAAAACCAATATTTCACCAATCATGTGGTGCTGCAAGTTTTTCCAGGTTTTCCTGCTGCTGTAAAAGCAAATGCGCCCCGGAGCGCCAATTAATTTTTGTTGTTGTTTCATAATTTCATGATTTGTATTTCAGAATTATTAAAAGTTTGTATTTCAAGTTCAGTATCTGAAACAGCTCCTTTCATTCGAGAAATAAACTTAATGACAACCTTTACAGCAGTTTTCCACACAATGGAAAACAATTTCAATTTTACGAATTTCGAATATAACGTGATTTATTCACTCCTGCAAACAGGCTGATCAATTTTTTCATTAAAAAATTGTTTTCTTGCCGACGTTTCGAATTTAATTAAAGTATTCTTCAAGAATCTGTAATTATTTTTCTAATAAGGGCTCTAGGAAAATTATTTTTTACAAGGTAATTCTCAATTGATTGGAAATTTTTGTTATGGAATTCAGAATTGGAAATGGCAATTGCTCTTGATTTCAAATTCCTTATAATGTTAATTTCAATCTGAAAATTATGATTCGAAAAATAATTTGAACATATCTGAGACAAAGTCGGTTTATGATACCAATCTACCTTTAAAATTCGGTTGCTACCTTTGATTATTTTAATACCTATCTGAAAGTCTAAAAATGCCAACGAATTGTTTTCTTCCATTCCTATAGAGTAGTAACTTTTGGATGAAAACTATGAAAAGTGTCTAATATTTCAATTTATTTATTTTTTGGAATGGAAGTAACAATGTCATCAACATATCTTTTGAAAAAAGGCAATGAAAATTACAACTTTTTAATGCATATATTTTGTAGTTCTGCCATGACCAAGTCTGCACAAATGGGTGACATACAATTACCCATTCCATCCAAAAATTTGTTTGTAAAAAGATCCATTACAAGAAAAATAATTGGAATCTATACATAATTCAAAAACTTCCATGAAAAGATCTATGGGTAAAGTGGTAAAGTTTGAAATTATTTCTCCTTTTCTTCTAATACTACTAACCAATAGATCTATTGAAATGTTGGTAAAATGAGATATCAGCTCAAGAGAAATTAAACTATAATTCTCAGGTATGATTTTATTTCTGTTAAAATTAGACAATTTGAAAGAATCTTTCACATTCATCTTTTTCGAAACCGTGTGTCAATATTTCGCTAATTCATTTCGAGAGCCTATAGACGGGAGAACCAACAAAAATGACGATAGGCCCCAAAAGTAGTCAATCCTTATGTATTTTTGGTAAAAAATACATTTTAGGAAAAACTCCTCCGTTGTTACAGGGGTGAAACCCAAATATCACAAAATTCCATTTCTAGAAAATTCATCTGATAAACTTGGAATACTACTACTACCGAAAAAATTAAAGTGGCCTTTTCAAATGAAAATACAGTTGGAAAGCATTTTTTCTCGAAACAAACAACAAAAACACCACAAGAAATACAATCCTATATAGTGTACAAATTGAACTGTGGAAACGGTCACAAATGATATGTTGGTCAATCCGGACGATATCATAAAACACGAGTTTTAGATAACATGAGAGACTCAAAGAAACTAAGTATAAAAAAAATAAAATAAAAAAGAAAAGATGTTAATGACTTTAATACTGAATATTTTAATTTGATACGTAAAATACCTGAATAATTTACCCTTCTTTTGTGTTTGTGTTGGTGTTGCCTCGAAAATGTGTTGCAATGTTTTTTATTTTTTTCAATTATGTATCTAATATGTCTGATGGTTTTTAAAATAGTAATATTAGCAATAGAAAAAAACTACTTTTAGTGAGTAAATTAATTAAGAACTCATTATTTCTTGTCAAATTGAAACGATAATAATCGCCTAAGTTTTGTGAAAAGTATATTTTTGAAAATTCATTGTTACAGAGCCCTAAAGAAGAATATAATTGAATTCGAAACGTTGGCAAGAAAACAATTAAAAAAAATTATCCTGTTATCCAACTAACCTTTTTTCAGTAAATAAATTAATATTAATTGACGAAAACTGTTTTGAGATGAAGTTTAGTTCAATGATATTAAGACACCAATTCTAAGTGTTGATAGTCGCAAAGTCCTACAATCCGACAGTATGTAATATTTTTTCTCAAATAAAGATAGTGAATTTATTTCGCACTTTTTCCGGATCACCTAATACAATTGAATTCTCTTTTGACTAAATGTTGGAAACAAACTCAAGTTTGGGTATAATGAAGTAATTTCTAAGCCTAAGAATTGAGTGGTGAGTGGGAAGAAATACCAGCGTGGTTCAAACAGAACTGGCTGGTATCTCAATCGCCACAAAAGAAATAACCGGGAAAGGAATTTCTGGCAAAAACCTAATAATCTGCATTAACAGCAGACAAGCCCTATAGCTTTGAACATACAACATATAACCTCAGGGCTAGTACTAGAGTGTCACCAAGATGTAGCCAAAGTTTCGGTAGATAATAACATTATCCTGAGGTGGGTTAAATGGCACGATAGGAGTAAAGGTAATCGCATTGCCGACCCTTCAGCCAAGGAAGCAGCTGGACTCTGAATTTTAGGACCCAGTGGCACCTACAGCCTGATGACTTTGACAATTGCGGAACTAGCCAAATGTTACACCCATGCTCAATCCTTAAAGAGATGGGATGGAATCAAATGATGCAATTTTGCCAGGACTACGTTGAGCGACCCTGGGAAGCTGGCGCCGAAGAAATATTCGGCCATGACCAGGACATATCTACAGAAGCTTAACAATAGGATTTCTAACTGGCCACTGTCAACTAAGGAAACACCTCCATAATATGGGGCTAGTGGACACTCCTCTATGCAGGATGTGTGAACAGGGAGATGAAACTGTCAGGCATGTCTTATGCGAGTGTTCAGAGTTATCGTCAACAAGAGAGTTTATGTTCGGCGAGTCTTGGCCTAAACCTGCCGATATAAAGGAGATATTTCCCAAGGACCTGTTCACCTTCCTGGAAAGGACAGTATGAACTATGGCCTAGAAGGACAACTCCTTCGAAGGATGTACAATGGGTTCGATTAGCAGATTTCTAAATATTGTAAATATGGTTCGCATAATAAAAGCGGAATTATAAGTTACCGCCAAATCTTTAACTTTATCTACACGTTCTAATATTTCACTATTCACGGCGTAATAAAAAATATTGGGTGTCTTATTGTATCCATAGTTAAAACATGACATTTTTAATGTTGAATGAACATTTGTTTTCATGACTCCATTGTTTGGTGTGTGTGATTGTGTTCACCAATAAAAATTCATTCTAGAGTAACTTGATAACTCTTTTATCATTCCATACTTCTTTGATTTATACAGTAATACATCATGATCCAACTGACTGATCGAATACTTTTCTGAAATCCGTATAAACTATATTCAATTGAGACTTTTCTTCCAAAAATTCAGAGACAAAATTACTGAAAATAAATAAATTGGCATTAACTGATAATTACTCATATTAGCCATATTGATACAACTTTGTATTGATAATTTGTTCAAATAATGTTACTGGGAAGTCAGTACTGGAATCGGTCTATAGTTGTTTAGATCATTTTTATACTGTGAATAACGATTAAAATCTAGAAAATCTTGTATAATATTGTATTTTCGCTTATTATACTTTGGTTTTTTTTCCTTTTCTTTCTTTTCTGTCACTTTTTAACTCACGGAATAACAACCCTTTTTTGGACGCGCAATAGAGGATTTCACAGGTTTACCATTAATTTACTGGTTTAAAAAATTTTAGGATCTATTTCTGATTAGTTTGTTTCATTCAGTGTTGACATATTTCTCATTCGTGAAATAGATATTTCTATTTGTCAAAATACGTCAGTATGCAGTTACAGTTACAAAAAAACAGTGTCCGTCTCGGGATGCCCGACAGAAGTGATAACTGATATAAGTTGAACTATTTGATATTGAAATTGTTTAACTCGAGAAAAGATTAGGTTATGACTTGAATTTAATGTATAATTATATGATATTGAAGGAAAAGGTTATTTATTGATAAAATATTTTATTGACTAATTTGTATATGTACCTTAAGCCAAGTGTTACTTTTGTAGGATTACATAATGATATTTATACTTTCACATAATAAACGCATATTACGTGCTTGCTGGTTAGATTTTTATAAAAATCCGTAGAGCCATTGCGTGTTTTTGTTTTGAAAGTAAATTTTCAGATTTGATGCTGTTTTGAATACAATTTTTTACAATTATTCAGTGTTACAAAAAATTCAAAACATTAAGTTATCGTAAAAGTAATATGTATATATGTGAAGGTTGTATGTAAATGAGTATTATAATTTATTTCAAGGTCACTGACAATGTTTCACGATCAAATTAGTTAGGTCAGACTTCCATTGTCTGATATTATATGAAATGATTTGAAATCCCTAAAAGAACCAATAAAAAAAGAAGAATTGAAAATGAATAACAATTATATTAAGCAAATAAACCTGAAATGAAATGATATTGAAATAAAATACCAGTAAAAATAGAACAATTCAACAAAAAATTAAAAAAAATAAAAAGTTAAGTGATTCCAAGCCAAGTTACTTCGATTGTTAATATCCACAATCGACTTCGGGTGATAACTGGACTAGCTCCTCCGAGAGATGACTCATTCGTGGGTCATTGGAGTACTTTCATTTATCTTCGCTTTCCTTTTTCCGCTTCACCGGTTTACTGGGAAATTACTGTTTAGCGGGAGTTGGCTACTTTTTGCTTGATTATGGGTTTCCATATGTTGCGTATCTCTACGCTAGCTTGGCTTAATACATTTTTGGACGACATGTATGCGACTTCTTTGAGTTTCCTCCTAATCCAATGTTCCTCCCTGTGTATCATCTCAGCCTGGGACTAATCGATGTTATGATGAAGGGGTCAAACATAGTTTTTGTGAGGCTGCTACGGATAATGTTTCTGGATCTGAAGCAGGATATTGTACTTGGATCCAATTCTTTTCATCCTTTCCGATAAAATCCTCTGATGTAGGGAAGTGTAAGAACTGATTGCGACGGCTCCTCCTCCTTGCGAGGCTCCTACTGTCTTTCAGCCAAAGTCTGTTCCACCATCGCTTTGGAGTAGCCATTCTGTTGGAGATCATTTTTGATGATATTTAGTTAACTCAGAACTGAAAATCCGGAATATTTGTAAAGATTTATAATTTGTATCTGAGAGGAGAAAATATGATTGATATTCCTCCACACAAAAAAGAAATGTTTAAGTTTTGCTTCTCCTGCATCTGTATGTAATTCACTCAATATACCAAATTTTTTTCATTTTTAAAATCAGAAAAAAATACTATTTGTATTATTTTGATCTTTTCCCGTATTCTTTTGCTTTGCAAGCAAAGTATAGAATAGTGGGTCAACAGACATAGGTAACACGTATTTTCTCCACGAGAAATATTGTCTTTCTCTGATAGTAAAGAAGGACTACATGAGCCTGATGGTGGGGAACGAATAGTTCCATTGAATTCGGCACTTCTCGTTCCCCATAACGATGACTCGTCAACATCGTAATAGAGTGCTGTAGAGGGTAATATAGCACTCTAAGCGCCGCGTTATGTCGATGGATATAGACCGAGACCGCATATGCTGGACATGTTGATAGCAAGTGCATTAGGGTATCAGACGCCTTGCGACAGGCCTTTCACCTTGTCTCAGAAACATGTATACCCATCACGCGACTGCGGTAGACAAAGATGTTGAAGACACCATCCTGGCAGGCCCCTCAGTTTCCAACTTCAGCCAACTCGACCTGAGGAGAGCGAACGTCAAGCGCTTCGATAATCCAATCGAATCTTCAATGATGTTGATAAAGACCCCATGCATTGGCTCATTCTTCTGTTATCGCAGTAGTGTAACTTTTATTTGATGATTCTACAGAATGTATCCAGTACTATTCCGTCATGTATAAACTCGAAACTCAAATGTCCACGGTCTCCACGTTGTCGTGGAAAGTACAAAAGTGGAACGGACGATTTGGAATGTAAACTTCTATGTAGATACATAATTTTTCGGGTATCAACGTCGTGTTCTTACAGCTCCCCGAGTCCATTTCACTACTCCAAACGAGTAGAGTAAGATTGACAAGCATATTGGTTGCAGCAACTTTGTTCTTTTCCGACAATTTCTATGACCAAGTATGTCGTAGTTTGTGCTGATACTTGCCGCGAAAAAAGTTCTTCACTACTATTACCTCTTGTTAGTGGAGTTGTTTCACCCCGAGTTAAGTTTATGTCTCTCCAGCATCCCGATGGTGCTACGATGCGTTCATCTACGAGCTGTACATCCTCTTCGTAATCCCCACATCGTCCTCTTTCGAGATAGACCATTGCACATATGTATGTTCCGAATTTCATACAGATAGCATGCATGTACTCAGATCATTTTCTCCAGAGACATAAAGTGTAAGATTATCCACATAAAATAAATGGATGAACTTGTGGCTCCGATATCCGGGGGTGCCACAGTTATACCCTCGAGTGTTTCTTGATTTATGAGTTGAATATCTTTCCCATTCAGGTTATTATTGAGAGCAATTTCAAGTATACTCGTACCACTTCCTAAATATTCCATTCAATATATTTCAGGGTTCGATGTTCCAGCATCACTTTCAATACTACTAGTTTTGGGGTTGTAACTTCAGCATACCAGATTGAAGGAGCCTGGAACGAAGATGGAAAAGGTGACAGCATATGGGACTACTATACACACAATACGAGATTAATAGCAGATAACAGTACAGGAGACGTGGCATGTGATTCATATCATCAATACAAAGTCGATATCGACCTAATCAAGTCGATGGGAATGAAACAGTATAGATTTTCAATAGCTTGGACAAGGATATTACCCACAGGCCAAATAGACAACATCAATCAGAAGGGTTTGGATCATTATAGCAATTTTATAGATGCACTGATCGCTAATGGAATCGAACCGGTGGTGAGTTATTCAAAAAAGTTCTTAATTAATCATGATAGATATAATTGGATCCTCTGGCGTAAAATAAATCTGAATGAATCGAAGAGGTTTCATTTGAAATTGTATAATTATAAATTCTCATTGCAAAGCGCTCTTGACTTTCGTCATCAGTGCTCACCCAAATGTAAGTGATCTAATTGAAAACATTTTTTGTGAAAATTGTTTTTTTTTTGAGGTTATGAATTAAGGAAAAATTATTGATGATTACTTACTTATCAGGCAGGCAGGGTCACCAGAGGCTGCCCTCAAGGTGGGGTATTGTCTGTCCTTCTGTGATCGCTCCTGGTGGATAGTCTGCTTGATGCCCTTAACAGAAGAAAAGTTTATATGCAAGCTTATGCAGATGACCTTGTCATCTCGGCAAGGTCCATGTCGAAAAAGGTAGCTTGTAATATCCTCCAAATAGCGTTGGACGTTGTTCACACTTGGTGCCTGAGGGAGCAGATGTTTGTCAACGACAGCAAAACTGTGTTAATCCCCTTCACCAAGAGGAGAAATTTGGACGATCTGATGCCACTTTTCCTCAATGGTGTGGTCATTCCACTTGGAACGGATATGAAATATCTTGACATTGTCTTTGATAAAAGACTCACCTAGAACGCTCACTTGGAAAAAGATTTGCCAGTCTGTCTCTATGGACATGTCAAAATATTTGTGGTAAAACTTGGGGTCTAGATGCCAAAAAATCCATTGGATGATCACTTATGGTGCAATTGCTTTGTGGCCAAAGGCTTCACAGAAAACGGGCCAAGCGAAACTCTGTGACTTACAGAGACAGGCTTGTCTGGCTATCAGTGGTGCTATCAGTACCACACCGTCAGCAGCCATAGAGACATTTCTAAATATATCTCTCCACATTTTTTGGAGAGGGGCTAGATGAACTGCATACAAACTTTTGCACAAATCATTTCAATAGGTTGACACTGCAAGTCACAGCATTCTGGAAATGACCTCTGACTTTATGAATCCAAGTGTCACTTACGAACTGCCTTATGAAGTACTATTCACGAGTAGAGAGCACTGGATTCTCAGAGAGAAGGAAATATTGAGAACAGATAGTTGTTGGTTCACAGATGGATCAAAAACACCTTCCGGTTCTAGTCGCAGACCCAGGACAGAGTTATCTACCTGCCTAGGAACTTATGTGACTGTATTTCAAGCGGAAATTTAAGCTATTGAATTTTGTGCGGAGAGATTGGATAAATCCAACCTCACTCACAAGTCAATAAAAATATTATCGGACAGTCAAGCGGCGTTATAAGCTCTTGGCTTCTACAGAGCAACGTCTAAATTGGTAGCAAACTGCCAAAAATGACTCTCCCCGATAGGAAAATTCAACAAATTGTCTCTGGTCTGGAGTCCTGGCCATACTGGCATAGAAGTCAATGAAGGAGGGTGCTGCAAGCGGCTTCATCGGATGGCATCGCTTTGGACTTTGCCAAACAAACACCGAACAACTGGATGGCAAGAAGATGTATGGACTTCTGGCAGAATCATTCAGGATTGGCTCACTTCAAGGCCTTCATTCTCCTTTCGAAGCTTGATACCAAACAGTTGTTGGATTGCAGTAGGTATGAACTATGATGTCTAATAGGCCTTCGTACAGGTCACTGTCATTTGAATCAATATATGCAGAGACTTGGACTGTCGGAAGACAGTGTGTTGCCTCTGTCTGGAAAATGATGAAACAGCAGAGCGTATACTTTGTGCCTGCCCCGCTGGGGAGCGAATCAGGTTCTTAGATTTTAGCAGATCCGTACTCTCACCATCTGATCTGAAAGACCACTCACCATACAAACTGATCGGCTTCATTAAGAAACTATTTGGTCGAGTGTGAATAGGTGTAAGCCACAATAAACCCTTTTGGGATGCAGTGGAGGGTCGAATAGACCCACTCACTTTAGAGCTACCAACCTACCTACTTGTCAGGCAACAGGAAGTATCGAAAACGAGGACATAGTACATTTATAAGATTTGATTTATATAAAACTCATTATAACCTAATAACAAACGAAATACATGTTAGAAATTGAGGCCATGTGGTTCAGTCAAAATATGATATGAATGAAGGGCAACTTGAGACAGAATGTATCAAGTGTCATGTTGAATATAGTGGTACCAACTTGAGGAGTGATCCACTATGGATTTTAAAAATCATCGTTGTGGAGAAGCCAATATAGAATTATATATTTTTATAATAAATTCCACATTATTTTAATTACAATTCATAATCCTTTTATGAAGGGGAAGGAAATCTCTGAATAAGTTTACTTGAGTACTCAAGCAGTGATGATTGTTAGAAAGTTCTTTGGGACGTGGCCTTCAACTCAATCACTTTGGTTAGTTCACCTTCTGTGATATATTTTGATCCAAATATATGTACTGTTATTCCGAAATTCATAGAAAATACCATACACGGTCAGGTTAAAAAAAATTTATTTGAATCTCAATAACTTAAGAAACTTTCTAATTAATTCCAAACACAAAATCAACAAGTTATATAGAAGTAGAGTATATAAGCTTGACTGTTCTGATTGTTCTGCATCTTATATTAGTAGAACAGAGCAGATGGGGCGATGACAAACCTGTTGTTTGTCGAGGAATGATACTCAGAAAAAATTTGATTTTCAATCATCGGAAATCATTGACTTTATGTTGATGATAAACATTATCTTGCACTGGCATGTGACCAATCAGCGGTCTGCAAGTGTGTTCTATTAAAATTGAAAATCTATTGTGGCAGTAGTATCACCAACAGCATATGCAGGAATAACTTCAGTTATTCCAACTAATCCATGAAGCCTTCTTTACTGATGCGACACCAACATTTTTTAAAGAAAGAAACCCAATGTTTGAAGAAGTTTGTCAATACTGATACTAACTTGATAAAGGCGTCATATCTTGCTGATTTAAGAATTACGACAGGTGGAAGGCCTCACAATAGGTGACTCAATATTTGAAAACATATCGCGACAATTGTATCGTCAACAGCATATACAGAAATAACTTCAGTGAAGAATCCAACGCTCTTCTAGTATGTACGTTCGAACGACCTTCGTCCAAATTCGCATTTCACATCTTTTCGCTTCCAGGCCCAAAAACCTTTCTGGGTCCTCGCAAGCTTATGAAAGCTTTAAAGTGATTAATGGGTGTCATCACAATTGAACACCTTTATTGAAGCTGCTAACGAGATGAAGAAAAAAATATAAAATTTCTGAAAATTTAACTACTTACAACTTAATATAATTCTCGTCAAGTTTATCTTCAAATACGAAGATTACAAAACCTTGAATCTGTTAACGGCGATTAAAAACACAAAAATACTTTTTTTGTGTGATGAGAGTTCAGCATGCCTGAATTTTGATCGTAAAATAAATATTTGAGAATAATACAGACGGGCATAATTCCAGACCATTTGAACAATTATAAGATAAGGAACGTTCCAACGACCTTCGTCCAAATTCGCATTTCGCAACTTTTCGTATCCAGTGGACAAGAGGCCTATAAACCGTTTTGGGTCCTCGCAAGCTTGTGAAAGCTTAACAATGATTTAATGGGCGTCATCATAACGGAACACATTTATTGAAGCTGCTGTGCTAAGGCCAGTGATAATACTAACTGTTACTTTTGGGATATAATAACAAAGGAAGGTTTTCTCTTTCTTATGTACATTTTCACGGAAAATGTTAGACTGCCTCAGCCCTGTGGATAACATCCAGACGATGAATATCAGTAGTCAGAGACAAAATATATCCACCCCAATTATTGATTTACTCATAATGAATTTTCTTTTCCTCTTATTAACATCTGAACGCAGCTACCATGATAATAAAAATAATAATAATACTTTATTTTCTTGAAGACATGATGATATCTGTGTAGAATTTGTCACAAAAATAAAGCTAAAAACTAAGACTGAAACTCTTCGAAAGCATAAAACCCACCATTCAACAGGTAGGTACTTCCTAAGATATTGTTTGAATGCTTTCAGTATTTTACATGATTTAATTTCGGGGGGAAGTTTATTGTACAACCAATTTCCTTCAATCCGTCACGAGCTACGATTGAATACGAGAAAAAAAATCTGATTTTTATATTTCTGATTACACTTTCAGTTCTATTCAGAAGTTTTCTTATCTGTAGATGAAGTGATTAATAAATGTCTATCAAATTACAGTGAAAGAGAAAATTTGAATAAGCAATTCTTGTAGATGGAATTCGATTAAATAAAGTAGACTGCTTTGACAGATGGATTATCTATCGCCTCTACTTATGATCTAGTTATTCGAACAGCTAAATGTGAAATAAATGAACTGAAATTTTGCATTGCAATATAGACGTAATATTCAAGTCAGATGATAATAGTACGGCTCTGCTGAACTCTAAAAACCTGATTCGGCACAAAGTATATGCTCTGCTGTTTCATCATTGATGAGGTAGTCGCGTCGTCATGGTGCAAGATTCTCACCTTGATACCCGCGACGACCTTC
>WOGP01001516.1:0-18851 GCA_015342065.1 Leptinotarsa undecemlineata | reverse complement strand
ATTTCAACCCCCAAAGCGGCGGTGGATTTCAACCCCCAATGGCAGCGATGGCTTTCGACTCCAGAGGCAACGATGGATTTCAATCCCAAAAACTGCAATGAATTTCGACTCCAAAGGCAGCGATGGGTCAGAGGTCCATTTCATTTCCGAAAGTAGGCAAAATATTTCAGTTCCAAATCATTTGGTCGGCGGCATTGATGGATTTTAACAATGGCAACGATGGTTTTCAATCCCAATGACATCTGCAGCGATGGTTTCAACCTCAACAGCAGCGATGAATTTCAACTCCATTGAATCTTCAAACCCTAAGGCCAGAGGTCATTTCACAAGGCTGTGAAGGGTTTGAGTTCCAGATTTCTTCGTCCAAGGCAGCGATAACTGAAACCCCAAATACTATCCATGATAATTATAATATAATTTTATTAAAAATGAGCTTCGCTACACGGTAGCTCTTGTCAGTTACTGGTACCAGTAACTGATGAAGCTAACGTGAAAATTTTACAATCGTTATCATGGAAAGTATTATTAAATTTCATCAAATAAAGGGTCGGAGTATTTATAATTTTCAACCCCAAAGAAAAGAGTAGCTCGTGAAAGCTGTAAATAATTATTTTCCTCCAAAGGCAGTGATAGATGTCAACCTCAGAGACAGCGATGAATTTCAACCCCAAAGGCGACGATGGATTCCAATCTTGAAGGAATAGAAGGATTCAAACCCCAAAGGCCGATATTCCAACCTCAAGAAATTGATTTCAACCCAAAAGTCACCAATTAATTTCAACCCATATTTCCTGGCACAAAGGCAGACATGGTGTTGAACTCCAAAGGCATTAATGTATTTAAATTAAAAAGGTAGACACGATTTAAGCCTCAGTCACCAATGAATTTGGGTATTCTAGTCCAAGGACGATAGACCTCGCCCCAAACAGTGGATTCAAATCTCAAAAGCAGAGATGGGTTTCAACTCCTAAGGCAGAGATGGATTTCAACTCCTAAGGCATAGATGGATTTCTACTTCGAAAGAGATGGATTCCAATTCTAACGGCAGCGATGAATTTCAATTCCAAAGGCGGCGATGGATTTTGACACCAAAGGCAGCGATGAATTCGATCCCCAAAGGCGGCGATATATTTTCAACACCAAAGAGCAATGGATTTCAACCCCAATGGCAGCGATGGATTTCAACCTCGAAGACGGCGATGGATTTCAACCTCGAAGACGGCGATGGATTTAAACCCTAAAGGTGGCGATGGATTTAAACCCTAAAGGTGGCGATGGATCTCAACCAAAAAGGCGACAATGGATTTCAACCCCAAAAACTGCGATGGATTTCGACTCCATAGGCAGCGGTGTATTTCAATCCCAAGGGCATTTCAGGATTTCAATCCCAAAGGCAGTGATGGATTTAAACCTCGAAGAGAGTCAGTTTCATTTTGAAAGACAGTGGGACTTTCAGTTCCGGTTTTCAGGGTCCTAGACAGCGATTAAATTTAGTCACAAAGGAACGAATAGATCTAAAACTCCAAATGCAGCAAGGGATTCAAAATTCCAAAGACAGCGATGGATTCAAACCCCAGAAGATTCATTTCCAAGAGTGGGTTTTCGCGCTCAAGGATTTCATCCCCAAAGGAATTCGAAGTTCAACCACAAAGGCATAGAATAATTTCAACACGAAAGACAGTGATGGATATCAACCTCAAAGACATTTCATTGTTTCTACACCACAGGCAACAATGCATATAAAACCCAAGGACAGAGGTCAATTTCATAGGGAAAGACAGTGGAGATATCAGTTTCAGATTCTCTGACAATGGCAGCGATGGATTTCAACCCCATATATTCAAACCCCAATAGCATGGATTGAGTTCAACACAAAGAGCAATGGATTTCAACCCCTATGGCAGCGATGTATTTCAACCCCAATGGAAGATATTTATTTCGACCCCAAAGGTGGCGATGGATTTCAACCCCCAAGGCATGGATGGATTTCAATACCAAAGAGCAATGGATTTCAATCCCAAAAGAGGCGATGGCTCTCGAGCCCAAAGGCATGGATAAATTTCAACATAAAAGAGCAATGGATTTCAACCCCAATGGCAGGGATGGATTTCGACCCTGAAAGCTGCCATGAATTTCGACCCCGAAGGTAACCTTGGATTTCAACCCCATAGGCGGCGATGGATCTCAACCCCAGAGGCGGCGATGGATTTCAACCCCAAAGGCGGCGATGGATTTCAACCCCAAAGGCGGCGATGAATCTCAACCCCAGAGGCGGCGATGAATCTCAACCCCAGAGGCGGCGATGGATTTCGGATCCACAGGCAACGGTGGATTTCAATCCCAAGGGCATTTCAGGATATCAATCCCAAAAGCAATGATGGATTCAAACCCCGAAGAGAGAGGTCAATTTCATTTTGAAAGACACTGGGAATTTCAGACCCGGTTTTCAGGGTCCAAGACAGCGATGAAATTGAGCCCCAAAGGAACCAAATGATCCAAAACTGTAAAAACAGCAAGGGATTCAAAACTCCAAAAGCAGCGATGGATTTCAATTCCAAAGGCATTTTATCAACCCCAAAGCAGCGATGGATTTAAACTCCAGAAGATTCATTTCCAAGAGTGGGCAGCGATGGATTTTGACCCCAAAAGTGGCGATGAATGTCAACCCCAAAGGCGACGGTGGATTTCAACCCCAATGGCAATGATGGATTTCAACCCCAATGGCAATGATGGATTTCAACACCATAGGCAGCTGTGGATTTCAATCCCAAGGACATTTTAGGATTTCAACTCCAAAGGCAGTGATGGATTTAAACTCTGAAGAGAGAGGTTAATGCCATTTTGAAAGACAATGGGGATTTCAGTTCCGGTTTTCAGGGTTCAAGGCAGTGATGAAATTGAGCACCAAAGAACCAATAGATCCAAAAGCTCCAAAGGTAGCGATGGATTTTAATCCCAAAGGCATTTTAGGATTTCAACCCCAAAGCAGCGATGGATTCAAACCCCAGATTAATTTCCAAGAGTGGGTTTTCAGACTCAAGGATTTCAACCCCAAAGGCATTCGAAGTTCAACCACAAAGGCATAGATGAATTTCAACACAAAATACATTTTAGGGTTTCTACACCACAGACTGCGATGCATATAAAATCCAAGGACAGAGGTCAATTTCATTGCGAAAGACGGGGGAGATATCAGTTTCAGATTCTCTGGCTACAAGACATTGATGACTTTGACCCCAGAGGAGGGAAGCGTAAGATTAAATTATATAAGCAAGGTTTTCAGGCTAGAAGATTTCAACTGCAAAGACGGCGATGGATCCAAACCCCCAAGGCATGGATGGATTTCAACCCCAATGGCAGCGGTGGATTTCGACCCCAAAGACGGCAATGGATTTCAACCCCAAAGGCGGCGATGGATTTAGACCACAATGGGAGTGATAAATTTCAATTACAAAGGCGGTGATATATTCAAACTTCAAAGGCGTGGATAGATTTCAACACCAAAGATCAATGGATTTCAACTCCAATGGCAGCGATGGAGTTTGACCCCGAAGGCGGAGATGGATATCAACCCCAAAGGTGGCGATGGATCTCAACACCAGAGGCGGCGATGGATTGTCAACCCCAAAAACTGCGATGGATTTCGATTCCACAGGCAGCGGTGAATTTCAATCACAAGGACATTTTAGGATTTCAACTCCAAAGGCAGTGATGGATTCAAACCCCAGAAGATTCATTTCCAAGAGTGGGTTTTTAGGCTCAAGGATTTCAACCCCAAAGGCATTCGAACTTCAACCACAAATGCATATTCGAACTTCAACCACAACGGCATAGATGAATTTCAACACCAAAGACATTTTAGGGTTTCTACACCACAGGCCGCGATGCATATAAAACCCATGGACAGAGACCAATTTCATTGTGAAAGACAGGGGAGATATCAGTTTCATATTCTGAGGCTACAAGACATTGTTGAATTTGACCCCAGAGGGAAGCGTAAGATTTAATTACACAAGCAGGTTTTCAGTCTAGAAGATTTCAACTTCAAAGACGGCGATGGATCCAAACTCCCAAGGCAAGGATGGATTTCAATCCCAATGGCAGCGATTGATTTCGACCCCAAAGGCAGCGATGGATTTCAACCCCAAAAGCGGCGATGGTTTTCAATCCCAAAGGCGGCGATGGATTTTGACCACTAAGGCGGCGATATATTCAAACCCCAAAGGCATGGATAGATTTCAGCACCAAAGAGCAATGGATTTCAACCCCAATGGCAGCGATGGATTTCGACCCAGAAGGCGCAGATAGATTTCAACCCCTAAGGTGGCTATGGATCTCAACACCAGAGGCGGCGATAGATTTTCAACCCCAAAAACTGTGATGGATTTCGACTCCACAGGCAGCGGTGGATTTCAATCCCAAGGACATTTTAGGATTTCAACTCGAATTGCAGTGATGGATTTAAACCCCGAGGAGAGAGGTCAATTTCATTTTGAAAGTCAATGGGGATTTCAGTACCGGTTTTCAGGGTCTAATACAGTGATGAAATTTAGTCCCAAAGGAACCAATAGATCCACAACCACAAAAGCAGCAAGGGATTCAAAACTCCATAGGCAGCGATGGATTTCAATTCCAAAGGCGGCGATGGATTTCAACCCCAATGACAGTGATAATTTCAATTCCAAAGGCGGCGATGGATTTCAACCCCAAAGACAGTGATAATTTCAATTCCAAAGGCGGCGATATTGTCAAACCCCACAGGCATGGATAGGTTTCATCACCAAAGAGCAGTGGATTTCGACCCCGAAGGCGGCGATGGATTTCAACCATAAAAGTGGCGATGGATTTCAACCCCAAAGGCAGTGATGAATTTCAATTCCAAAGGCGGCGATTTATTCAAACCCCAAAGGCATTGATAGATTTCAACACCAAAGAGCAATGGATTTCAACCCCAATGGCAGCGATGGATTTCAACCCCAATGGCAGCGATGGATTTCGACCCAGAAGGCGCAGATGGATTTCAACCCCAAAGGTGGCTAAGGATCTTAATACCAGAGGCGGCGATGGATTTTCAACCCCAAAAACTGTGATGGATTTCGACTCCACAGGCAGCGGTGGATTTCAATCCCAAGGACATTTTAGGATTTCAAGTCCAAATGCGGTGATGGATTTAAATCACGAAGAGAGAGGTCAATTTCATTTTGAAAGTCAATGCGAATTTCAGTACCGGTTTCCAGGGCCTAAGACAGTGATGAAATTGAGTCCCAAAGGAACCAATAGATCCACAACCCCAAAAGCAGCAAGGGATTCAAAACTCCAAAGGCAGCTATGGATTTCAATCCCAAAGGCATTATAAGATTTCAACTCCAAAGCCGCGATGGATTCAAACCCCAGAAGATTCGTTTCCAAGAGTGGGGTTTCAGACTCAAGGATTTCAACACCAAAGGCATTCGAAGTTCAACCACAAAGGCATAGATGAATTTCAACACCAAAGACAGTGATTAATTTCAACCTCAAATACATTTTAAGGTTTCTACACCAGAGGTCGCGATGCATATAAAACTCAAGGACAGAGGTCAATTTCATTACGAAAGACAGTGGAGATGTCAATTTCAGATTCTCTGGCTAACAGTAATTGATATATTTTACCCCAGAAGGAAGAGTAAGATCCAGTTGCATAAGCTGTTTTTCCAGACTAGAAGTTCAACTTCAAAAATAGCTATGGGTACAAACCCCCAAAGTCATGGATGGATTTCAATACCAAAGGCGGCGATATTGTCAAACCCCACAGGCATGGATAGATTTCATCACCAGAGAGCAATGGATTTCGACCCCAAAAGCGGCGATTGATTTCAACCCCAAAGGCGGCGATGGATTTTGACCACAAAGGCAGTGATGAATTTCATTTCCAAAGGCGGCGATATATTCAAACCCCAAAGGCATGGATAGATTTCAACCCCAATGGCAGCGGTGGATTTCGACCCCGAAGGCACAGATGGATTTCAACCCCAAAGGTGTCTATGGATCTCAACACCAGAGGCGGCGATGGATTTCAACCCCAAAAACTGCGATGGATTTCAACTCCAAAGGCACTGATGGAGTTAAACCCCGAAGAGAGAGGTCAATTTCATTTTGAAACACAGTGGGAATTTCAGTTCAGGTTTTTAGGGTCCAAGACAGTGATGAAATTGAGCCCGAAAGGAACCAATAGATCCAAAACTCCAAAAGTAGCAAGGGATTCAAACTCTAAAGGCAGCGATGGAGTTCAATTCCAAATGCATTTTAGGAATTCAATCCCAAAGCAGCGATGGATTCAAGCCCCAGAAGATTCATTTGCAAGAGTGGGTTTTCAGGCTCAAAGATTTCAACCCCAAAAGCATTCGATGTTCAACCACAAAGGCATAGATTAATTTCTACCACAAAGGCATAGATTAATTTCAACACCGAAGTCATGGATGTCATCCTCAAGACATTTTAGGGTTTCTACACCACAGGCCGCGATGCATATAAAACCCAAGGACAGAGGTCAATTTCATAGCGAAAGACAGTGGAGATATCAGTTTCAGATTCTCTGGCTACAAGACATTGATGAATTTGACTTCAGAAGGTAGCGTAAGATTCAATTACATAAGCAGGTTTTCAGGCTAGAAGATTTCAACTTCAAAGACGGCGATGGATCCAAATTCACAAGACATGGATGGATTTCAACACCAAAGCGCAATGGATGGCAACGATGAATTTCAACCCATAAAGCGACGATAGATTTAGACCCCAAAGGCAGCGATGAATTTCAACTCCCAAGGCGGTGATATATTCAAACCCCAAAGGCATGGATAGATTTCAACACCAAAGAGCAATAGATTTCAACTTCAATGGCAGCTATGGATTTCGACCCTGAAGACATCGATGGATTTCGACTCCGAAAGCGGCGATATCTTTCAACCCCCAAGGCGGCGGTGGGTTTTAACCCTGAAGGCGGCGGTGGATTTCGACTCCGAAGGCAGCGATGGATTTCGACTCCAAAGTAAGCGATGGATTTCAACCTCAATGGCAGCCATGGATTTTAGCCTCAACGGCAGCGATGGATTTCAACCCCAAAGGCGGCGATGGATTTCGATCTCACAGGCAACAATTTCAAGCCCAAAAACTGCCATGGATTTCGACTCCAAAGAACTGCAGCGATGGATTTTAACTCCATTGAATCGTCAAACCCTAAGGCCAGAGATCAATTTCAAAAGGCCACGAAGGGTTTCAGTTCCAGATTTCTTGGTCTAGGCAGCGTTAACTGAAACTCCAAATACTATTCATGATAATTATAAGAATTTTCACAATAAATTTTATTAAAAATGCCCTTCGCTACACGGTAGCTCTATCAGTAACTGATGAAGCTAACCTGAAAATGTTATGATCATTATCATGGAAAGTTATATTCTTTTTCATCAAATAAAGGGTCAGAGTATTCATAATTTTCAACCCCAAAGAAAGGAGTAGCCCGTAAAAGCAGCAAAGGATTATTTTCCTCCAAAAGCAGCGATGAATTCCAATCTCCAAAGGCTACGATGGATTCCAACTTTGATGGCAGAGAAGGATTTAAACCCCAAAGGCAGATATTCCAACCTCTAGAAATGGATTTCAACCCAAAAGTCACCAATTGATTGCAACCCATATTTTCTGGCATATAGGCAGAGATGAAGTTGAAACTCAAAAGGCAGAGATGGATTGTAACCCTGAAGACATATATGGATTCCAACCCCAAGGGCAGAGATGGATTTCAACTTCGATAGAGATGGATTTCTACTCCATCGACAGAGATGAATTAAAATCTAACGACACAGATGGATTCCAACCCCTAAAGCAGAGATGGATTCCAACCAAATGGATTCCAACCAGGGCGGAAAAACATTATATGCCAAAGACAGATCGATTCCAACCTCAAAGGGAGGTTCAAAAGGTGATGAGTTTTGTTTGATGAGAGTAGGTGTCTTGTGGGATAATTTAGGTAATTTTTATGCACTAATTCATGACACTGTGAGTAATTGTTGTTTTACTTTCAGAGTCATGTATTCTGTCAATGACAGCTGTTTCCAAACAAATGTGATGATGAATTTGTAATCCATGGATTTGGAATTCAGAATTATAGTGGCACTAGCAACTGTGGGTTACTGATGATGTCAAAATCTACGATGAGTCTAAACAACAATTACAGTGATGAAGTTCACTTCTAGGTTTCCTGTTCTAAACAACATTAGATTTGAACTTTTAATATACTTGGATTTGGAATGTAAGTGGATGGTGTGATTGATATATTTCACCCCCATTGGTAACCATGGTATTCTTATTCAAAGGTGACAATATATTTAAACTTCAATTGCAAATATGCATCTCAACTCCAAAAGCAGTGATTGATTTCAACCCCAAAGGCAGAGGTCAATTTCATTCCCAAAGACGGCAATTGATTTGACGTTCCAGGTTTAAGCTTGTCAGACCCAAAGGCAGAGATGGATATAGACTCCAGAAGCAGAAGTTTTCAGATTCAAAGATAGCAATAAATAAAACCAACCCCAAAGGCAGATATTTCAATCCCAAAGACAGCAATCAATTATGGATCCAAACCCTTTGGACAGAGGTTGATTTCAACTCTCAAATCAGCAATGAATTTCAGGTTCAAGGCAGCGATGAATTTTAGTTTCAAAGGAACTGATGAATACAAAACTCCAAAGGCATCGATGGATTTAAGCTCCGAGGGCAGAGGTCAATTTTGAACGACAGTGGAGAATTCATTTCCAGGTTTTGAGGTTCAAGTGAGCGATGGATTTAAACCCCAAAGGAACTAAAAGATTCAAAACTCCAAAGGCAGTGACTTATTCACAACTCCAAACGCAGCAATGCATTTTCAGCCTCTAAGCATTTCAACCCTGAAGCCATTGATGGATTTCAAAAAGGCAGTGATAGATGTCAACCCCAAAGGCAGCGATGGATTTCAAGCCCAAAAACTGCCTTGGATTTCAACGTCAAAAACTGCAATGGATTTCCACTCCGGAGGCAGCGATGGATTTCCACTCCAAAGCCAGCAATGGATTTCGACTCCAAAGGTAGCGATACATTTCAAATTCAACCCCAAAGGCAGGGATTGATTCAAACTCCAAGGAAAAAGGTCAATTTAATCCAAAAGGAAGTGTTAGCATATTTTCCAAGAGTGGGCTTTCAGGCTCAACGATTTCAACCCCAAAGGCATTTGAAGTTCAATCCCAAAGGCATTGAAGAATTTCAACACCAAAGACGGTGATGGATTTCAAACTCGAAACATTTTAGGATTTCTACACCACAGGCAGCGATACATATAAAACCCAAGGACAGAGGTCAATTTCATTCCGAAAGACGGGGGAGATATCAGTTTCAGATTCTCTGGCTACAAGACATTGATGAATTTGACCCCAGAGGAGGGAAGCGTAAGATTCAGTTATATAAGCAGGTTTTTCAGGCTACAAGATTTCAACTTCAAAGGCGGCGATGGATTCAACGTCCAAGGCATGGATGGAATTCAACACCAAAAATCAATGGATGGCAGTGACGAATTTCAACCCCAATATATTCAAATCCCAAAGGCATGTATAGATTTCAACACCAAAGAGCAATGGATTTTAACCCCAGTGGCAGCGATGGATTTCAACCCCAGTGGCAGCGATGGATTTCAACCCTAGTGGCAGCGATGGATTTCAACCCCAGTGGCAGCGATGGATTTCAACCCCAGTGGCAGCGATGGATTTCAACCCCAGTGGCAGCGATGGATTTCGACCCCGAAAAAATGATAGATTTCAACACCAAAGAGCAATGGATTTCGACTCCAATGGTAGCGATGGTTTTCGACCCCAAAGGCGGCGATGGATTTCAACCCCAAAGGCGGCGATATATTCAAATCCCAATGACAGCGATGGATTTCGATCCCGAAGGCGGCGATGGATTTAGAGTCCAAAGGCAGCGATGAATTTCAATCCCAATGGTATTTCAGAATTTCAATCCCAATGGCATTTTAGGATTTCAATCCCAAAGGCAGTGATGGATTTAAACCCCGAAGAGAGAGGTCAATTTCATTTTGAAAGACAGTGAGGATTCGATAGGTGGTGATAAGTTTTGTTTAATGAGAATAGGAGTCTCGTGGGGATCATTTAGGTAATTTTTATGCACTAATTCAACACTGAGTGATTGTTGCGTTTTTCTTTCAGAGTCGTGTATTCTGTCAATGCTAGATGTTTCCAAAAGTGATGATGAATTTGGAATTAGTGGAATTGAAAATCTGAATTATAGTGGCAACAGCAACTGTTGGTTGGTGATGGTGTCAACAACAATTGCAGTGATGAAGGTCACCTCCAGGTTTCCTGTTCCAAACAACAATAGATTTAAAGTTTTAATATACTTGGATTTGGAATGTAAATGGATGGCGTCATCGATATATTTCAGCCCTGTTGGTAACCGTCGTTTTCTTCAAAGGTGAAGATAGATTTAAACTTCAATTGCAAATATGCATCTGAACTCCAAAACAAGTGGTGGATTTCAACCCCAAAGGCAGAGGTTGATTTCATTTCCAAATACAGCGATGGATTTGAAGTTCCAGGTTTAAGTTTGTCAGACCCAAAGGCAAAGATGTATGTAGACTCCAGAAGCAGAGGTTTTCATATTCAAAGACAGCAATAAATAAAACCAATCTCAAAGGCAGATGATATTTTAATACCAAAGACAGCAATCAATTATGGATCCAAACCCTTCCGGCAGGGGTCGATTTCAACTCCCAAGTCAGCAATGGATTTCAGTTCTAGGTTTTTAGGTTCAAGGCAGCAATGAATTTGAGTCTGAAAGGAACCAATAGATACAAAACTCGAAAGGCAGCAATTCGAACCTCCAAAGGCAGCAATGGATTTCAATCCCAAAAGCATTTTAGAATTTCAAACCCAAAGGCAGTGATGGATTTAAGCCCCTAGGACAGAAGTCAATTACATTTTGAAAGACAGTGGAGAATTGATTTCCAGGTTTTCAGGTCCAAGGGAGCGATGAATTTGAGCCCCAAAGGAACCAATAGATTCAAAACTCTCAAGGGCAAGGGCAGATTCAAAACTCCAAGGGCAGTGACGGATTCAAGACTCCAAAGGCAGCAATGCATTTAATACCCAAGGGCAGAGGTCAATTCCATTTCAAAAGAGAGTGGGGATATTGGTTCCTTATATTCAGGGTACAAGGCAACAAAGGCTTTGAACCAAAAATGAAGCGCTAGATTCAAAGCCATGATCAGGTTTTCAGCATCTAAGGATAGATTTCAAAGAGGTGGACTTCAACCGCTATAGAGATGGATTTTAACCCCAAAGGCAGCGATGATGATAGCAGAGGATTCCAACCTCAAAGTGGTAGATCGATTTGAAATCCAAAGGCAGCAATGGATCTTAGGTCTAGTTTTTACAGTAAAATCCAACATGAGATTCAAAATTCAAGGAATACAATGGATTGAATCTCCGAGGGCAGTGGATTTCAACCCCAATTGGTTTTAACCCTGAAAGCTGCAATAAATTTCTGGTCTATATTTTCTGGCTCAAAGGCAGAGATGGAGTTAAACTCCAAAGGCATTGATGTATTCAAATCAAAAGGGTAGACAGGTTTAAGCCTCAATAACACCGATGAATTTGGGTATTCTAGCCCAAGGATGATAGACCCTACCCCAAAGACAGTATTGAATTCCAAACCCAAAAGCAGATATGGATTTTAATCCCTAAGACATGTATTTATTTCAACACTTAATGTATTTGAAACTTCAAAGGCAGAGATGGATTCTAATCCCAACGACAGAGATGGATTCCAACTCCAAAGGCAGAGATGGATTCTAATCCCAACGACAGAGATGGATTCCAACTCCAAAGGCAGAGATGAACTTGTACCCCAAAGAAGGCATTTAATTTCATTCATAATAGATTTCTAATCCAAATTTTCACTACCAAAGACAGATGGAGTTTAACCGCAGAGGTTTCAAATCTAAAAAGTGGGATTCAATACTCAAAACCAACAGTGGATTCAGATATCAAAGAAGATGGAGCCTACCCTAAAGTTGGAGATGGATTTTTACTTAAGGCAGAGATAGATTTAAACTCTAAAAGCAGAAGTGGATTTCAGGTGTCCAGGTTTTCAGACTCCTAAAGCAGCAATGGATTTTTAACCCAAAAGGCAGATATGGATATGGATTTCAACTTCGAAGGCAAATATGGATTTAGACAGGCATGGACCCCAATTACAAGGAAGAGATGGAAATAAATCTCAAAGACAGCATTAGAACTCGGATCCAGATTGTCAGGTTCAAAAGTATCAGTGGATTTCAAACCTCCACCCCAAGACAGCGATTGATTTCAACCCCAAAGGTAACAATAAATTTCTGGTCCCTACTTTCTGGCTCGAAGGTTCAACTTCAAAGGCATCGATTCATTCAAATTATAAAGGTAGACAGATTAAAGCCCCAAAGCCAATGATGGATTACGGTGTTCTAGTCCAAAGAAAATGGACCTCGCTACAAATACAGTGATGAATTTCAATCCAAAAGGCGGAGATGGATTTTGACCCCAAAGGCAGAAATGGATTTCAACTCCAACGACTTCAATGACAAGAAGATTCCAACTTCAAAGCAAGATACAATAGGTACAATACGTTGTGTTTGGGATTTGGTGTCTTGTGGAGATAATTTAGGTAATTTTTATGCACTATTTCAAGATACTGTGATTGATTATTGACTTTTATTTTCAGAGTGATGTATTCTGTCAAAGGTACTTTTTTTCAAAAGTGATAATAAATTTGGAATGAATGGATTTGGGATTCAGAATTATAGTGGCACTTAGCAACCATGGGTTTTGATGGATCTGAACTCCAACTGCAGTGATGGAATTCACTTACACTTGAAATTTATATTTACTTGGATTGGAATGTAAACGAATGGTGTTAGCGATATATTTCAGTCTCATTGGTAACAATGGTTTTCTTCTCCAAATTTCAACTGCAAATATGCATTTCAACCTCACTGGCAGTGATGGATTTCAACCCCAAGGGCAGGAGTCAATTTTATACCCAAAGACAAGATGGATTTCCAGGTTTCAGCTTATTAGGTCCAAAGTCGGAGATGGATATAGACTCCAGAAGTAGAGAGCTTCAGATTCAAAGGCAGCAATGTTTGAAACCAACTCCAAAGGCAGACATTTCAATCCCAACTCCTTGGACAAAGATCGATGTCTACTCCCAAGCAATGGATTTCAGTTCTAGATTTTTAGGTCCAAGACAGCTATTAATTTTAACCCAAAAGGAAGCATTAGATTCGATTACAAAAGTAGGTTTTCAGGCTCAAGGATTTCAATCCCAAAGAAATCAATAGGATTGAAAACCCAAAGGCAGCTTTGATTACAACCTCAGAGACAACTATGGAATTTCAACCTCAAAGGCACTGATGAATTTCAACACCAGGCGCCAATGGCATCAATGGATTTTAACCTCGATAGCAGCGATGGACTTCAACCCCATAGGCATTTTAGAATTTTTAGGCTCGAAAGATTTCAACCCAAAAGATAGTGATGGATTCAAACTCCAAATTTCAACCCTGAATGCATTGATTGATTTCAACATCAAAGGGGGCAATGAATTTTAACTCCAATGGCACAGGTGAATTTCAACCCCAAAGACAACGATGGATTTAAACCCCAAAGAAGCTATGGATTTTGACTTCAAAGACAACAATGGATTTGCACTCCAAAGGCAGCAATGGATTTCAACCTCAAAGTCAGTGATGGAGTTCAATCCCAAAGGGAGTGCCGAATGTCAACCCAAGAGACATCGATAGTGATGGATTTTAACCCCAAACACAGTGATGGATTTCAACCCCAAAGATATTGATGGATTTTAACTCCAAACACAGTGATGGATTTCAACCCCAAAGACATAGATGGATTTCAACCCCAAAGACATCAATGGATTTCAACCCCAAAGAAGCTATAGATTTCAACCCCAAAGAAGCTATGGATTTCGACTCCAAAGGCAGTGATGGAGTTTAACCCCAAACACAGTGGTGGATTTCAACCCCAAAGATATAGATGGATTTTAACCCCAAACACAGTGATGGATTTTAACCCCAAACACAGTGATGGATTTCAACCCCAAAGATGTAGATGGATTTCAACTCCAAAGAAGCTATGGATTTTGACTCGCAAAGGCAGCAATGGATTTCAACTCCAAAGGCAGTGTTGGAGTTCTACCCCAAAATCAGTGATGAATGTCAACCCAAGAGACATCGACAGTGATGGATTTCAACCCCAAACACAGTGATGGATTTCAACCCCAAAGACATCAATGGATTTCAACCCCAGAGAAGCTATAGATTTCAACCACAAAGAAGCTATGGATTTCGACTCCAAAGTCAGTGATGGAGTTCAACCCCAAAGGCAGTGATGGAGTTCTACCCCAAAATCAGTGATGAATGTCAACCCAAGAGACATCGATAGTGATGGATTTCAACCCCAAACACAGTGATGGATTTCAACTCCAAAGACAGATGAATTTCAACCCCAAATACATCAATGGATTTCAACCCCAAAGAAGCTATAGATTTCAGCCCCAAAGAAGCTATGGATTTCGACTCCAAAGGCAGTAATCGATTTCAACCCCAAAGTCAGTAATGGATTTCAACCCAAAGTCAGTTATGGAGTTCAACCCCAAAGGCAGTGATGGAGTTCAACCCCAAAGGCAGTGATGGATTTCAACCCCAAAGACATCGATGGATTTCAACCCCAAAGACATCGATGGATTTCAACCCCAAAGACATCAATGGATTTCAACCCCAAAGACATCAATGGATTTCAACCCCAAAGAAGCTATGGATTTCAACCCCAAAGAAGCTATGGATTTCGACTCCAAAGGCAGGAATGGATTTCAACCCCAAAGTCAGTGATGGAGTTCAACCTCAAAGGCAGTGATTGAGTTTAATCCCAAAGGCAGTGATGAATGTTAACCCAAGAGACATTGATAGTGATAGGATTTCAACCCCAAAGACAGTGATGGATTTCAACCCCAAAGACATCGATGGATTTCAACTCCAAAGAAGCTATGGATTTTGGCTCCAAAGGCAGCAATGGATTTCAACCCCAAAGTTAGTGATAGAGTTCAACCCGAAAGGCAGTGATTGAGTTCTATCCCAATAGCAGTGATGAATGTCAACCCAAGAGACATCGGGAGATATATCAACCCGAATTGACAGTGATGAATTTCAACCCCAAAGAGCGATGGATTTCAACCCCAAAGTCAGCGATGGATTTCAACCCAAAAAAAAGCTACGGATTTCAACCCCAAAGTCAGCGATGGATTTCAACCCCAAAGTCAGCGATTGATTTCAACCCCAAAGTCAGCGATGGATTTCAACATCAAAGTCAGCGATGGATTTCAACCCCAAAAAAGCTACGGATTTCGATTCCAAAGGCAGCAATATATTTCGACTCCAAAGGCAGCAATATATTTCGACTCCAAAGGCAGCAATGGATTTCAACAAGAAAGTCTGTGATGCAGTTCAATTCCAAAGGCAGTGACGAATGTCAACCCAAACGACAGCAATAGAGATGGATTTCAACACGACAGAAAATGATGGATTCCAATCCCAAATACATCTATTGATTTCAACCCCAAATTCTGTGATGGAGTTCAACCCCAAAGGTAGTGATGAATGTCAACCCAAGAGACATCGATAGAGATGGGTTTCAACCCGAATTGACAGTGATGGATTTCAACCCCAAAGACAGCGATGGATTTTAACCCCAAAGACAACGATGGATTTCGACTCCAAGGCAGCAATGGAATTTCAACCCCAAAGTCAGTGATAGTTCAACCCTAAAGGCAGTTATGAATGTCGACCCCAAAAGCAGCGATATTTTTCAACTCCAAAAGCAGCAATTGATTTCAACCCCAAAGGAAGCAATGGATATCAGCCGCAAAAAAAGAGTTGGATTTTCAAACGAATAGGCCAGAGGTCAATTTCATTTCCACGAAACGTTGAAGGATTTCTGTTTGATTTTTAGGTACAAGGCAAGAAAGTGATAGATTTCATTTCAAAAGCAACACTGGAATTTCACCCTCAAAAGGCATTGATAGATTTCAACCTCAAAAGGTAGCAAAAGATGTTAATCCTAAATGAATTGATGGATTTCTTCACCATCGGCAACGATGAATTTCAAATCCAATAGCAGCGATGGTTTCAAACCTAACCTCAGCGATAAATTCCAACCCTAATGGCAAAGTTGGATTCTCAATCCCCAAGACCAGAAATGGATTTCATTTCTAAAAGGCAGCAAAAGGTTTCAGTTCCCGATTTTTGGTCCAAGGTAGTAGTGGTATTTTACCCTCAAACATGGATGGATATTGACATCAACGGCGACGATGGTTTTCATCTGCAGTGGTAGGCAGCGATCGTTTCAACCTCAACAGCAGCAATTGATTTAAACCCCATTGGCACATTTTCACATACCTAGGCCAGAGGTCAATTTCATTTCTGAAAGACAAAGGATTTCAGTTGCAGATTTTTCTATCCAATATCACGACGATGAATTTAAACCCGAAAGAAAGCGGTAACTTCAATCCTAAAAACAAATAAATTCCAGCCCCCCGAAGGCATAGATGAATTTAAAAAAAAACTGTGATGGATGTCAACCCTAAAGGCAGATATGAATTCCAACCTGAAATATTTCAACTCGAAAATCTGATTTATTGCAACCCCGAAGGAAAAAGTTCAACTCCATAATTGGATGTATTCAAATCAAAAGGTAGACATATTAAGCCCCAAAGTCAGCGATGGGTTTTGGTATTCTAACAAAAGGCAGTGGACCTTACCAGTGATAGATTTCAATTCCAAAGGCGGAGATGGATTTCAACCCCAAAGACAGAGATATTTAAATTGAATTCCAAAGGCTGCAAAGGGTCTCAGGTGGAGGTCTCTGGCTCGAAGACACTTTTGTTTTGACTGAAAGCATTTAATTATGATGGCGTAACCATAAATATTGATATCGATTCCAAAGGCAGCAATTGGTTTTGTTTTTATAATTTTGAAATTTTAATGAATATATTTTCCTCAAGCCACTTGTTAAATTTTGTGTTCTATACCAGTATATTTTGAAACAGTTTTGACGAAAAAATGTCTTTCATTTGTACTAACTGGGTCCAGGTCATTTCAAAAATTGATGATAAATTCTAAAATGGAGCACATAATTTAAACTTGTAGCTTAGGCTGTTTTATGCTAAACATAGTAACACGTATAGAAATAATGTTTACATATCGTGTTTGAACACATTAGTCTATTTGTCAAAATACTTCCTCTTTTTTTGTCTTTTTCTTGTTTATTCGACAAATTATCAATTTTCACATACTGTGTTTTGGCATGAAGCAGCTAGTATGTTGAACTTGAAACATATGAGTTCAACAGAGAATGTTAAATTTAAAGAAACTTATTTATCTTCATTCTCACATTTCAGGAGACTATATTTGAAAAAGATGAATTTTGGGGACCGAACCAACAATGGCGTTTTTACTTATGAACAGTCAATATTTTTGAAGGTATGTCTACTCCAGTTCAGAAAGGAGTTCCTTTGAAGGCCCATTGATTCCAATGGTTCCAATGAGAAATTTGTTTCAACTGGCAACTCTGATCTTCGTTTCCAAGAGTTGTGCATATTGAGAAAATCAATGATTTTGATTTTGTGAAATGTCAAATACTGCAAATGAAGACAGATAACTGCTAGGAGCAATGCTTCCATTAGGGATTTCAAGGCCGACAGAGGATTTCTATACTATCTGAGAAAGGAGTGAGTACAAGATGGAGGAGGTAGTCAAATTTTGACTCCATGGGACTTATCCACATTCCGGTTCCCATCGTACAGTGGCGGATTTTGGCTTCATGAATAACGACGGATTGTGGTTTTACTGGCGGCGACAGATTATGTATCCACTGGCGGCGACGAATTTCACCTACATGTGCCATAAGCGGATTTCAGCTCCACGGGACATAGGCGGATTTCGGCCCGATATGAACTAGGCGGATTTTGGTTTCACGGAACAGCAGTGAATGTTGACTCCTTGGATTGGCGGCAGATTTCAACTTTGGGACTACATTAGCTCCACGAGATCACGACCAGCTTCCATAGGACGTAGGCAAATATTGGCTCCCACAGTCAGTGGCGAATTTTGACTGCACGGACGGCGGCGTATTTTGGCTTCACTGGCAGCGACGTATTTTGGTTTCCACGGAATGTAAACTGATTTTGGCTCCAGGGCATAGATGGCTTCTGTTTTATGGTAGCTTCTATAGAACGTCGGAACATGCGGGTTCCCACAGTATAGCGACGGATTTTTACTGCATCATTGGCGGCGGAGTTTCTATCCAATGACAGCGGCGGAGTTAAGATGCAATGACGGTGGTAGGTTTTGGTTTCACTAGCAGGCTTCGCTTTCATGGGACAAGGGTGAACTTTGGCTTCATGGATTGACAACGGATTTCAACTTCGGAACCACGTCAGATTTTAGCTCCATGAAATCATGGCCAACTTTAGCTTCCATAGGATTTGGTAGATAACGGCTCCCATGGGTGACTGCGAGTTTTGACTCTCTTGGACTGTGCCGGGTTTTGGCTCTCCTGGACGGCGGCGGATTTTTGCTGGCCTGGACGGCGATGGCTATTGGTTGTAATGGACTATGGCGGGTTTTGCCTTCCAAGGACGGCGGTGGGTTTCGGCTCCCAAGGACAGCGGCCGGTTTCGGCTCCCAAGGACGGCGGCGGGTCTCGACTCCCATGGACGGCGGCGGG
>WOGP01001515.1:0-18851 GCA_015342065.1 Leptinotarsa undecemlineata | reverse complement strand
GCCACAAAACACACGAAAAATATGTTCAATTCGAAGGTTGCGGCCAGTGTCGACATCTATGTATATGATTTGTCACTTATGTGTGTTTGTGAGTCAGTCACTTAACTGGGTTAAGCCTAACCTAACCTAACCTAACTTAAAGGGTTAAATCTATGTAACTTTATTTAACCCTAAGCTTCAAAAGACACGTGTACACGTGTACATTTTGAGTGAATCAACTTCTATTAGTTTAAAGAAAATAGATAAAAAAGAATTTCGTGTGTCGATGATGCATTCCATTTTGGCGAAAATAAAGAACTGTTGAAGCCAAGGCTTGGCTTGATGAAAATTATTCGGATATTGCACCAGAAAAATCAAACGTTGGGAAGTGGTTTGCTAAGTTAAGGTGAAATGCCTATTACTGAAGAAACAACAAAAAAGTTTACAATATAATTTTGGATGACCGCATAGTGAAATTGATCGAGATTGCTGAGGCTCTAAAGATACCAAAGGAACTTGTTGGAGGCTCAAAAAGTTATATCTGAAGATATACACCGATTAGTAGAGGTATCACATGCGTATAAGTTGAAAATCAACGCAATCAAGTCTAAAGTAATGATATTTGGGAAAAACAAACATCACATTGAAACCATTATGAGATTTAAAATTCAAAATGAAGAATTACTGTTTACAAGTGATGAAAGGAATTTATGTTTACACTAGATACAGAACTTCGATTTAGAAAACATATTAAGGCTTAGTGTTCATTGAAAATGCTCTACCCTCATAGACATGTTCTTTCAAAATCACTTAAAAAAACGTTAAGTGATACACTTGTCCTGAGTCACTCTAACTTTTGAGACGTTCTGTATGGACCATGCTTAGATCATAACGATATTAATCGTATAGAACAAATTCAGAAATCATGTGTCAGATTGATCTACGGTATTCGCAAATATGATACAATATCTCACAGGTTAAGATCCGCAAAGTCTGTTGGCCAAGAATGAATAACTCAATGTTTCCACAGATAATATTTATTTATCATTCAACATTTTTAAAATGGAAATAAAAATTAGTGGCATGTGAACAATTATACTTATATTTATAAATTGGGGCTGAACTAGCACTTTTTAAATTGTTTTCAACTCCATTTTGCATTCCTGTTCTTATAATTATTTATATGTATATATACTTTTTTGTTTTGTCATCCTTTCTGAAATATTTTCATGTTTATATTGAAACATGTAATTGAATGCAAATAAAAAATATTATTATTATTATTAATAATAATATTATTATTATTATATCGTGCAAGAATATTTGAGTATGCGAAAGCTCTGTTCAAAGTGGGTGCCGCACGAGCTCACAATTGACGAAAAACTACGATTCTGAGCGGCGTTTCATAAAAAAACGAATTTTTTTCGTTGATATGTCGCAATGGCTCCATCATCTCACAGTAGAATCAAAATGATCGTCATCTTAGTGGACTGCACGTCGTGAAGTATAATATTCATTGATTATCTTGAAAATGGAAAACACATCAACAGCGACTATTACATTGTATTATTGAAACGTGAAGCAAGAGATCGCGAAAAAACGGTCCCATTTAAAAAAAATGCTCGTTTATCAAGACAGTGCACCGTCTCACAAAGCAATAGAAACAATGGGGAAATTGCATGAATTGGGCTTAGAATTGCTTCCGTATTTACCGTATTCTCCAGATCTGGCCTCCAGCGACATTTTCTTTTTCTCAAACCTCAAGAGAAGGCTTGCTGGAAAAAAAATTAATGCTGATGAAGAGGTAATCGTCAAAATTGAGGCCCGTTTTGAGGCTGAAGACAAATCAGACTATAAAAATGGTATCGAAAAGTTGTATGACCACTATAATCTGTTAAAAAGTGTCTAATATAATCTTTTCTCTAGAAAATAGTGACCTCTGTTGTCGTCGTTTAAAAACGTTTTCTGTTTGGTTATCTGTGTCATGTCTGTAAAAATAATAAAAGTTAAGTTCTATGAGTATCACAACTGGCTCGTTTTATTATATAATCCTTGTATCGCCCCTGAATATAACTATATTGTATGATAAAATAAAAATTTTATATTTTTTTTTTCTATGTTAGCCTATGATATTTATTTATCTGTGACCTACCATATGTACAGTACGTATCATCAGTGGTAAAGCTCTGATACTATGGTGATCGCTCTGGCATCAATAACCAATGACTATTTTCCACATCGGGAGATGATCTGCTTTGGCGTAACAAGCTAGTATGAGTTTGAGGTTCGAGAATAAAAAGGGCATCACTTCATCAAAGACTTCAATAATTAGAACAACCGTCTGAATAGAGTTTATAGGTATCCAATAGAAAATCTTTTTCTTCTCTTTTCGGACGATATTCGTCTCACCCGGAGCTGGAAATTCCACGACAAATATTGTCTTATTATGATGGTTGAGGAGGATTACATCAGGGTTATTTGCTTGTATCACTTTGATGATGGGGATTAAATGGTTTTAATAAATTTGGCACTATTCAATATCAATTCAATATCCCCCGAAGCATAGGGCAACACCGGTGTTTCGTCAATCTCGTAGGAGTAACGAAGATGGCCATATATTACTCAATTACTCATAGGGATGGATTTGAGCTGAGACCGCATATGCTAGACAGGCCGACATTAAGTACATAAGAATATCAAACTTCACAGCAGGACCTGCATCTGGTGTCAGAAATCTCTATTCCCATCAAGCGTCTACGGTAGATCAAGTTATTGAAGAAAACATCCTGGCAGGCTATAGTGAATTCTTCAGTTTCTGACTTCGACCCACTAAGCCTAAGGAAAACAAAGATCAGATGATCTTCAATGTCGATGATGCATATAATAATAATAATGCAAGAATAAGCCTATGCATGGGGTCTTCTTCAATAACATTGGAGACTTTGGCTTATCAAAGCGCCTGACCTTCGCTTTTCTCAGGTCGAGTGGGCTGAAGTCGGAAACTGAGGGGTTCATCATGGGTTGCCAGGATGGTGTCTTCAACACCTTAGTCTACCGCAGTCGCGTGATGGGTATAGAGGTTCCTGACACAAGGTGCAGGGCCTGCTGCGAGGCGCCCGAGACCCTAATGCACTTGCTATCAGCATGAGAAATACAAATTTCTATGTTTTTTATTACTTTTAATTGTAACTAAAGTTACTGCAGTTTCGTCCTATATGGACATTTTCAAACTTACACAATAAACGTGAGTTTATATGGCCTAAGTGCTGTGGGCTTACACTCACTATACCTACTTTACAGATACAGAGATGATCGCCGTTGACAGTGATGACCTGGCCATCATCGTTCTCAAACAATATATATCCATCCAGAAATGTCCCTCATTGCTGAAGATGACTTTTCGATGAAAATTGGGGATTAGGGAGAAGTAGGATGTAACCTCCTCATCTTTTTCATGTTCGTTTTTTGTTAATTTCTTCAGATTTTTGTTAATAATCCTTTATACTATTTTGTTCAATTTCCCTTTCAATTATTGTTTTATTCATTCTAGAGTTCTAGATACTTCCTAGAGATCTTGTCATCTTTTATCTATATTAAAAAAAGTGTTTAGAAATCTTGTTTTACATAACGTACTAAAGATTTCCTACTCAACCTCTGTCAATGAAAATTTGGTACTCCTGGTAATATTTTGACTATCACACTGGGTGTCTTGAAAAAAAATCATACCATAATATGATTTGATCCTCACCTGAATAATTATGCCAAACTCTTTCAAAACAGCGTCTGCTTTCGGTTTGTTCCTGAAGTAGTTGGGATACAATTCGAATAATTTTTCCTAAAATTATATTTCTTTTAGGAACAATTTATGTGCATACCGTTTTTCACTTACGTGTTCTATGAAACAGTTAACAATCTTATTGATATCGTCAGCAGATTCTTCAATCGATGTAAGGAACTTATTTTGTTTAGAGAGAATTTTTTCTATATTGCCAAATAAGTATCCTTGTCGCTCTTTCAGATACACTGGAGTATGACTCTTGATGAAGGGTTTGAAAGTCTGAAATTTATAGAAATATCGAGGTTGATTAAAATAGTGCCTAGTCAAATACAACTTACGAAAACTACTTTCTCCAAATCGTTGATATACTTTCGTTCGGTTGATTTTATTTCTTCGATGATATACGCCAACCTGAAACACATTGAAAAACTCTAGTTTGACATTTCAATTCTTGATTCAATTCAATAGCTATGACAGCTCTCATCGGTGGTACTGAACTGGGTAATGAATGTAACTTCTTAACTCAGTTGTTGTTAACAACAACATCCTAATATAGACTCTATTACACACATACAAAATGTTTATTGAACCGGTCCTGGACTGTACAAAAGAATCCTCAGCAATATCCACAACCTCCCCTTTAGATTTTCCTGTCAGGATCTGTATGACACAGTGAAAATTACCCCAATAAACTTAAGATTTCAGCAACTCGATACTTCAGCAAGGTTGATACCACACCAGAATATTAAACAGTACCAACACCACCGCCATCAACACATTGGCCAGCCATTGGAAACCTCGTGGGGACTCCAGAAGGATTCCGAGGGAAAAGATCCTAGGAGTCATGGAGGACCCTCTGGAGCGGATCCAGGATATCTTCGAGGAATACTCACCGATCCTGGAGCATACTGAAGCCTGACCTTCACCCATCAAAGGCCTGCCCGAACCGAAACCCACGAAATACCAACCACACAAAATGTACCTGGACTATCTGCTACAATCGAACAACATCACCCACACACTAAGGACAGCAATGAACAAGGATCATGAGGAACTCACTAACCCAATTGATATTGCATTAAGAGCATTGTCATCTACCATATAGTTGAAACTAACTAATAACATTTACTAAGATAGAATAAGATATATTAGATTGAGATAGTTGAGATGTTGTAGAAAAATAGCCATCAGTGAACCAACCCTAACCATGAAGAGGCATAAGCTTAACGCAGGGCTATGAAAAACATATTTTTAGAAACTATACATAAAAGTTTTAAATTGAATTGGCCCGAATACCCCTGCAGGGTGAAATATCACCGGCAGAAGAGATAGTCCTTCTCTATAACGCCTCATCCTAAGGTGTGGGTATCTGTGTCGAGAAGATGAATGATTCTGAAAAACTCATAGTTACCAACCTTTGAGATATCGGCGCGCCCTCTATTATAAGAACACTTGTCACATTAATGTGGGGCTCAGCTACTCGTGCAGTCTTATCATCATGAAGTAACAGAAGAAACTGACTCTGATTCTACAGACCTCTTCAGAGGCTGGGTGGTGTAGCGAGGAGCCTCTTCTGGAGCAGAATATCTTATGAGTTTGCCTTGCAACAAAGTCAAGAGCAGCAGAAGCAGAACCTCCTTTATAAGAGGAAATGAAATTTTCCTGGGCATTGAACGATAATTCTCGCAAACCTGCATGGCGGAATCTAATATATCGTTAGGAAAAGTTGATGTACCTTCAGACATTCTCATATGGAGAAGTAGCTGCGTTCATTGAAGTGGAAGTCTGACACTATGTCGCTATTGAAAACCTCAACGTCGTCCAATCAACTGGAATATTTTTATTATGTCGATAGATCTGCCGTAGAGGATAATTCAGAACATGGTCTACATATACTGTTCCAGAACTGCATATTCCTTCCTGGAAGTTACATATTACTCCAGGAGATCGGCAGAGTATTGGTTATCTATCTGACCAAATTGAGGACCTCACCAAATTGAGGAAAAAGTACCAAGATCTGCTGAAGAACATTTTCCTGTGTATTTTTGAAACATCGTTGTGAAGCAAGTTCAAATTATCATTCAGGTCCATCTGGTTATGAAGCATGACCCACTTTTATCTCCAGAAAAGCAAACTGTCCCAAACAGACCGTTCTATTCTCTGAGAGATGATTGAATTGTTTTCAAATATAAACGAAAATACTTACTTCGTAGGTGACGGAAAAGAATTGCTCCTCTTCACTGTGGAATCTGCAGAGAAACTGTTTTCAATGACTCTTTCAGGATTCACAACTCTTTCAATCCTTATAACACCTTTATTATCGCAAAACGTTTCCCTCCTTACGTTAACGTACTCATCCTTGCATTTAGGCCTGCCAAGTTCTATCCCTTCGTCATCGTCATCAAAAATGGAACTGTCTCTCGAAGTTGTCGAGTAGATCGTAGATCTATTTGAAGTTGGAGCATAAACGACTATATTCTGTCCTAGGTTTTCCTCATCTGAGTTTTGATACACCACAGATTCGTAAATATGTTCATCAGGTTCTTCGACAACTAATATGTCGTCCACCGTCTGGTCAATATTTTGGTATAATATCACATCTGATCCCTGTAGTTTATCTCTCATTGCTTCGAAAGTTTGAGAGGTGACCACTCGTCTGTCGATCATGACTTGAATTTCTACCAATTCTCTGCCATCATCATTGTAGGCTTCAACTATGTTCAGTCCTGTTTCGAGATCGTCTCCCAGGCTTTCGGTAAACTCGTCCTCAAATGTACTGCTACTAGCTGCTGCATCCACTTTGATTAAGAGACCTGATGAACCTTCTTTTGATTTGCCTTGGCTCAGAAGGCAATTTTCATCTTTGGTATATTCTGAGAGGTTAACCGCAACCCTATCTGGGTCAGCCTCAAGGTAACTTTTTGGCTGCCCTTTCCACAGTTCATTTTGTAATTTTTTCTCTTCGGATGATCCATGAACTGATGAGCGTTCTTTGTCTCCACTGAATGCATGTTCACAACCATCCGAATTTCCATCATATCTCATAATTGATAGGAAGTCACTCTCTTCCGGAGAAAATACATCTTTGACGTGTTCTGCTTCGGAATGTTTCAACAAACTGTTACTGGGCGGATTCTGAATAACATCAATGAGGAATTTTGTTGACGAATCATCCTCTTCAGAATATCGCCTTCTTAACTTCTCTTCATACACTAATGTATGTTGTGTATCATCTGATTTTCTAGATGCACATGAGCCGTGTAACTTGTGGTCTATAATTGGTAGAAAGTCAGTCTCGTGAGGAGAAAAAACATCAATGTCTTCATCACTTACATCTTCGCTGGCGAGAGGATTTTCTTGGTCATCTAGGAAACCATCCGCCTTCATGAGAGCAAAATTTTGATCCATTTCTTGGACGAGACTTTGTCTGTATTTTTTCGTCTCCGCTTCGTCCATTGCAGCGAAGCTTCTCGTTTTTTTCTCCCGCATGTTTTGAATATTCTTCTCAAAATTCCTTCGCTTTACATGGACGTTTTTACACATTTCCCGCAGCTCTTCTAGGTTTGTTTTGTTTTTCTCGATAACCTTATCAATTTGTTCTTCCGAACGAGATCTATACAAGCGTAAGGCAGCATTAGTGGGTGGGTCATCTTTGACAGGCGATCCCTCCACTTCATTTGAGTTTTGCTTTTCCTCCTTGGATACATTTTTCTTGTACTTATTTTGCCGTGAACTAGTACGAATACGGTTGTTTCTAACGAAAAGTCTTTCTGTACTCACGGGAGCTTCATCTTGAGGGACGGTTGATTTTGTTCTGGGTAGAGTTGTACTAGATGATTTTGAGGGTCTCTTGATTTCGAAGAGTTGCCTCAGTTTGTTCACTTTTCCTTTAGGTTTTTGTTCTGCGGGACGGTTCATTTTAAAACAAACATTTCCATGAACTGTTTTATGAAAATCACTTATATCATTTCACTGGTAGGCAATTTTGAACTGTGAACAGTGGTTGCCCTTATCTTATCCGTTTCACTCTTATCTCCCGTTAGATTACAGAACCTATTCGTTATCCGCTATATGATATGACATTTATATTGCGAGTAGACAAGTGTACCTTTCAGTTCAGCACCGTACTGCATGCTGAATGATTTGAAATAGAACGTAATGAAGAGATGGGATTTTTATCAAAAAAAGTCTGTGACTGATTAGATAAAAGATGAAAAGGGGAACATGACATCATTTATCATTCAGCATTGAGATGTTACATGTACAAATAATAAAGTAATGATGAAAAGAGAGAGAACAAAATTCCTTCTGGTAGGTTGTGGTTGAATTGAACTAGTGGTACCACATTGTATTTTTTGGGTGATTGAGTTCCTCAGAGAGACTCTCTCAGATTCACAGATGCGTCGTGCTCTCTCAACCAATATATCTGCAGAGTAGGGAGGGTGAGTGTAGGCCCACAGCACTTAGGCCACATATGACCCATTGTACATCCTCCGGAGGAGTTGTCCTACTAGGTCATCGTCCATCCTGTCCTTTCCAGGAAGACATCTCCTTTATATCGGCAGGTGTAGGCCAAGACTCGCCAAACACACACTCTCTCATTTTCATTGTAGCTTTATTCAGTCACTATAGCGTCACGTCGTCATCGCAGACCACTCTGATGACTTCATCGGAGCAGAACCACGACTTGAACTTTGCTGTTGCTCTTGGAGGCGGAGAAGATGATCTTGTCCAGCTCCTACAACAGTTGATTTTTTGATGAGAATCTTCCGTTCTGCGATGACCTTACCGTACGGGTTAGTCTCATCTATGAATGCAACTTCGAGGTGTCTTCAATGTCTTTTGTAGCTTTCCCTTTCGTTAATAAAATTTTCTTATCACTCATTACTATCAATATTAATTCGTATTGTGGTTTTCAATTGTTTATGAAATCATCTCAGGGTCACTCTGTTGAATCGTTTTCGATATGTTAACTACTTGAATTGTTGTTTTCCATCCTGTATGCCTCCAAAGTTGTTAAAATGCTCAATATTTGTTCATGAAAAATAAACATTCTGTATGAGATTGCTAGACAGGGCCGTACTTGCCCGGTTATGTTTTATTTTCAACCTTGTTCGAAGGTAAGTCTTAAAGTCATTCCAGGATCGTATATTGGATAAATATTTTATTGAATATTTGATATTAGTTTTCAGTTAGCAAATTATAACTATCATTATGATAATATTGCCTAAATGGTAATGTTATATGTTGCTTTCGTTTCATGATAGTCTCTCTCTCTCTCTCTTTGTATAACCGGGCACATTTGACCAACAGTTGACAGGACCCTCGTAGGGAGGCACCAGAGACAATGGTGCCACCCCATAGTTTTTTCTCACAAGTTTTTTACATAAAATAAATTCATTATTTTGAAGTTTGTCTCCTCTTCGTGACACCTTTCGTTGTTTTTCACATTATTGTATTGAAACCCCTTCACTATCACGGTCACCACGGAACTCCATTTCATGATACCTGAATACATAAAAAAGTCAATGGAATGATGAATCGAAAAAAACTTGATAGAATTCATTTTTTCATAATATCATTACCGAGTTTATACTCTATTAACAAAAAATCTCATAAAAATATTACAACCGTAGAGTGTATTTATTGTCCAATGAAAAATATTTACAAAAAAATAATTCATTTATTTCAAGACCAATTTTTTTCACAGTAGGAAAAATTAAATATTTTCATGAACATGCTGTAGAGCTGAAACATAACAATCAATATAGGCACCATTCTCTATTCTATTCAACAAATCACACAAAAATAACAAGTCTATTTACAAGTTTTCTAAAAAAATAAGCTTAAAATAATATTATATCACAATAAATTCCTAGGACTATCTTTAAGAGGGGGATGGATGATGCCATTGTATAACTTTTTGTATCCTCGAATGGTACTTATGGCGATATTGACACGGAATACCTCACAGAAGAGACATTCAATACGGAACAGGAACCACAGACTTTTTTGACAGCTGTCACTCTTCAGATGTTAGTTGTCAACTCAAAAATTTCTTCAGATTTCTAGTAAATATGGTGAAATGGTGGTGAGGTGGTTGAAATATTGGCTTACCAAACTGCCAAGATAACATCTCAACTGCAATAAAATTATAGATCCGATAACTTTCAAATAATTTGAATGTACCACTAAAAACACCTCTAATACAGAATAAGCGATACAGAAACTTAACCCATTAATATCAAAGTAGCACCAGATGAGTAACTCTTCTGAGTTACCGACTTGAAAATGAAAAGTTGGTATAGTCGAAGTAAACGATAATGTGAACTCTTAAAGTTGTCGGCACTCTCAATGGCCAAAAATATAATACATAGAAAACAACCGGCAGCAAACTTGGCGGTTCGTATTGAATAATTTTTACTCACCGAGTTTTATGATTGGCTGAAGAGTCATATCAATAAATTTGAAGTCATGTTTCGGTGACGAATAGAAATCAAGAATGCGGAGATTCGTGTTCAGTTCATGACCTGATCGCGATTTGACTGTTGAAATTCGATATTGGTGCATTTATAATTACTTAAAATTTTTGTTATCAGTTTAAGATGTGGCGTCTTTAGACAAGTATTAAAGTAATAGCGAGTGTGATAACAACGCAGACTTTTTCCAGAGTAGTGATTCCAATAGCGATGGTGAACAATGTAAAAAAGAGATACCAGTGATTAAGTTTCGGATGCATTAGAATATTGAAACAAAGACAGTATGTTTCAATGTATATAAGAATCTACATCTCAAGTTTGGTTTCGAGGGAAACAAACTATTACAAGCAACATCAGTTTTGACCAAAATTCCTTTCTCAACTGTACGTAAAATAGTCAAAAACAAACCTTATGAACGCAAGACGCGATGTGCTACAGGATTACCAAAACCTATATCCAAGACCAGATCCAATACTCCACTTGAGAGTGAAATATGGAGGTCAGTGAATTCAAGGATTCTCTAGAAACAAAACAGACTTCAAAGGTAGCTATAAACCAACGGAAATTATGATATGGTTGAAATTTCGGAAGAAAGAATTGCTTTGTATCTCTTTCATAGTTACAGAATATCTTCAATGTGAGGTAGGTACTTCAATAACAAAGTCTGTTATGAATAGGTGAACAGAGTTTTCTATATGCTGGCGCGATTCAAGATTATCAAACAGTTGGAAATCAATGAATTCATTATCAGTTTGACAAAAGAACCATCCAATTTGTAGAATGGATTGGCAGGTTGGGATATATAAAGTGACCATCCAAATCTCGAGATGTCATAATGCTTCACATATGTAGAACTATTTGTAGAAATCTGATTCTTGAAGTTTCAAAATATCAGAACATAACCAGAATATAAACTTCATTTATATCCACTACAGTGTTATTTGGCACCGGCTTACTGAAATAATATTCCCAAGACTATAGTTTTTTGAATAAATTTTTACAAATCTATCTTTAGTGAAAGTATTCATTGGTCATTTCTCAAATTTGCAATAATATCTTTGATGTTAATATGGCACTACTTTTGTGGAAAAATGTCAGATCATCTGTATATGTGTAGATGGTTTCAAATCACTACCACTACATTCTTTTTTGAATTGCTTGAGTCTTATGAAGGGAAGATAGAATCATTCGTGTAACGGGTAACCATACGTTGAGTTAGTCTAATGGTCTGATGGTCTGGTGGTCAGTATGGAGAGCATCAAAGTCTCTTTTTGGGGATGAATAGTTTCACCAATAATATTGTGTTCGAGTCCTCATTGAAAGCAACAATACAATTTATGGAACAAAATTATCCTAGCACGCCAATTGTGATTCTTTCCAATGGTTTCCTAGGCAAAAATTGAAAACAAATTTGTCTTTACTACTCTTATGGCAGCTAAAGTGCAATCTCTTCTCCCTCTTCTACATGTATTAACCCAGGAACTGCTGGTTCGTGAACCAAACCATGTTCCATGATACTGAACATCTCTTGAAGATACCTTCAATTAGCAATGGTTCAAAATGAGCAAAACAATGGCATCACCCATACTTCCATCGCTAGTTCCAGTTTTGTACCCCAAGGTACTCTCGGTGATCTAACCTACACGAAATGCAGTTTTTTTAAGTTCTAATAAATATCGACTCGAAACACTTTCTCGCAGGGAATTTTTGCAACTTATCTTGCTATTGAAACGAAACAAATCAAAAGTCTTCGAACAACTTCAGCTCTGACTCTTCCAGTGTTCTCGATGATTTCCAGTCTGCTTCTGGATAGTCGTCAAAATTGCTCGAATCGCCGTCATACATGATTTTAGGGATGAATGGTGGCTGAAAGAAAAAAAAATCAGTCATTACGTCTTCAAGTTCAATACACAAGGATTGCTGCAGAGTACAAACTAATATGAGAAATAATACTGTGTCGAAAAAGTACCGGGAATTGGCAAATGATACGCAAAATATCTATCATTCAAACAAATTCATTATACCGCCTGCTAAATAGCCCTTAAGTTAATGAACATCCCAATCATCAATCCTTGGTTTTGGTACTTGCTGCGGCGAGTTTTCTTTCATGCCATCCATCGACTGAAAACGGGTGTCTCGAAGAGGTCAGTTTGTGGCCAGAAATTCGTTCACAATTATAGCCTTGTGAGATTGTGCATCCTTTACCTTCAGCTGGTCTGACTCCCTCTGACCCCAAGGTTACCAACCTGTAATGGTCCCTTGCCCAAGGACATGGATATAAGTTGCGAGGAATTATCTGCCCATGGTGTGGTACTGTCGTCAACAGCTTCTGGGGGCGACACTACCTTCATGACGAGGCGAGATATCACTATAGCGCAAAAAGATAATCCGGTCTTTGGTATACAAAGAAGTGAGGCCGAAATGACGAAAGATTCCCAAGCAGAAAAAAGGTTATTAGCTCCAATGGAACTCCATGTACATTCAAGATGGCCTAGTACTGGGAAAGCTCGGATCGAAGAACCCACAAATTCCAGATAATCTTCCCAAAAATGTATATCCCGAATATGAACGATGGTAGAACTCCAGCAAAAGTTCTTGGAAGCTACACATGGGTCAATTGCCACAGAGACGTAAAAGTTCTTCGAGAAAGGGTCTGAAGATAAGGCAAGGAGGAAAGTTAAAGCATTAACTCAGTGGGTGCCCTTTCGTGGGTGTCCTTGGAATTGCAGTTGCAATTCCACTTCCTCTGACCACCCTCGTCAACAAGTACCTTATGGTTGTGATGAATCATCACCCTAAACGGCTTGAAGTAGTAGCCCTACCTAACCAAGAGGCTAAAATTGTGGCAGAAGCTCTGTTGAAAAAACTAAATTCACTCTGTTCAGAGCCGCAACTTCATTTCGGATTTATGGAAGCAAATGATTAATTTGTTGGAAATAAAAAAGACAAGAACCAACCGTTTTTCAGCCACAGTTTGATAGAATACTCGTACCATAAATAACTCCCCAAAAACCAAAGAGACTGGGATAAATTCGTTCCACTCTTTCTGTTGGCATACCGTAGCTCACAACATGACATGACAGGTTACATACTATCCATGTTGTTAACCAGTTAAAAACTGAAGCTTCCAATAGACATAATGTGTGGAAGCCTATCTGATGGATTTCGAGAGGTATTCCCTTTTCAGAGTATGTAAATGACCAAAATGAAAGAATGAAAATTGTCCATGAATTTGCCAGATCCAAATTACAGCTTTCCAGCATCAGGATGAATGTGAGGTTTGCCAAAAAGTCGATGCTGGTGAGCTTCAAGAAGGATAGTTTTTACATGGGTCGTGACTTTGTAGTAGTGAAATAAAGTTGAGTTTGATTTTACAGTGTGGTATATTATTGTCGAACCGACGAGGAAAACGTAACACTCAAAAGTTTCCACACTATGGATTTCATCATTTCTTGGCTGAAAAATACGTCTATTACAAACTTACACATTCAAAAACTTTTTGGGAAATGAAAAAGATGATGTTGCATTACATCATTTTTATTTTGTTGTGGAGACATGTCTTCAAGACTGAATTGGTTTTTTGAATGGTTCACAAGGTTATTCATTTAGACTCCAAACTTACAGTGAGTTTTCTCATGTAAACTTCATGCCAGTCGATTCCCTTGAACCACCTATGCCTTTTTATATCTTCTGCACCATTCTGAAATGAGAGATACATTATTGAAATTACAAAAATGAAAATGTAGAAAGAAATATACCAAAAAGTAGAAACAGATTTTTATTTACAATGAAAACAAACAAAATAATTGACTGGAGGTAAGATGAACAAACAAGTGATGATTAGATGAAGAACTCAATGACATGATAGAAGATTTCATTCAATTATGAAAAATTTCATAATTGAATGAACTATATATCATAATCAAATTATAACAAAAACATTCGATGTAAGCTCAAAGGTGGAAAACTATCAACAATAACATACCTTCATGTTTCCTAATCTTTTTGTCCTGTCCTGCACAAGAAGTTTTTTAATTAGGTCTTTGGCCACGGTGTCTAAATGTTTGGGCCACTCTATTTTACCGCTCAGTATTTTTTCATATATTCCAAAGGGATTGTCATCATAAAATGGTGGATATCCGGCTAACATTTCATATATCAAAACACCTGAAAAAATACTGCATTATTTGACAAGTCTGAAGATATATTATTCTTTCATGGGTAATTAAACCTTTTTCTGGCACGAATTCAATAATTAAATTTAGTTTTTTAATGGAACGCTTAATTGTGAACGTAGCAAAAAAAGATCCTTGAATGGTTTCGGGAGCACAAAGATAATATTTTGCCAATAAAAAACTAACCCTTCTCTGCATCAGGGACGTAAGAATACCCCTGCCGAATGATAATGACAGTCTTCCTGGATGACGCCTAAGTGTGTGTTTCCGTGCCAAAAATATTGTACTCTGAGTCAACCCAGTATTCCCAACGAATCCTTTGAGACACCGAATATCCTTTCGACAAATGAAGCCTTATCATGGTGATGTGAAGTTCTGCCGAAATGGACCTCCCTTCATCAATGAACGATGAAGTAACCAGAGTATCAGATCCTGGGTCTACAGAGAAAATAGACGTCAACTAACCGATTCTCTTGTAACTTCGAATCATGAGCAAGAGCTTTTCAGTTCTCCAACTTTTGATCCTGAAGAAACAAAGAAGTCTGGAAGCGATTTACCACCTACTCAAGAGCAAGTTAACTCATTATTCTGCCTTGCACTAAATTCTTGAGCAGCAGAAACAGAATCTGCATTAGGAGAGAAAACAGATTTCCCCTGAGCTGAAAATCGAATGCACCTTGAACACCTCGATATTTACCTATCAGCTCGATTCTCTTCAGTGTGCCATAATGGCTGGCGTAGGTGCGATACCAGAGCTCCACTTTCCGGTTTGTATGGATGAACTCATCCTTCGCTGATGGGTGCAATAAATGCTTTGCAGCCACGGGGGAAAATATCCCTTGAATGCCTCAGAGGAGATTTACTTCCCTAGCCAAACAGTTGTGTGGCTTACTTATCTGACAAAGGTATTCGCAGACTGACCGCCGATTAGGTCTTCTCTACATTGGGGAATATATACCATGTCAACCTTGGGGAGGATTATTTGCTCCTCTGGAGCAAATGCCATGTTGGTGTGCAATTAGTGCTAGAAAGGTAGACAGTTCATGAACGAACCATGAGGTATCTGGACAGCTATTAACAAAAGCCACTCGACAAGTTATGAAACTTCGATTTAGCTTTCATGCTAGTTATAATCATCAAGAGAAGAAGAAGCAGAAAATATCTACAGTCGTTTAGATTAACTTATCTGAAAGAAGGCGGAGGCGATACCGATGCTTACTAGTCACACCTACGGAAAGACATGTGAGCTGATGCATTGGTAATCCAATTGTGACAATACACATGACAATAAACTAAGAAGGGTGTAAAACATCGCATTCGAAAAACTCTTGAATCTGCTCCCCTCACACCTCCCGAAATAACGAAAGAGATAAGTGTAGGTCAATTGAGAATGAAACATTCATTGAGCCACATAACCTGCAAAACGGAAATTCTAATATATGTGGGAACAGAATCGATGAATAAACGGGTCTGGGAAAGCCATGAAGATGTGAAGTGGTAGGATAGGTGGGTAGATGCCTCAATATGAAAAAATCATAGTTGATGAAAGAGCTGATGAATGTTCTAGACACTGAAACCTCTAATGCTACCCCCCGAGAACAGTCTATTCAGAAGACTTCTGAACAAAATGGAGCCGTACAATTGAAACCCTAACTGCTGTTTTTTTACTTTGGATAAAGTTAAGTTAGCTCCTGATAAGTCACGTGAATGGATTGTATCTTGCTTACCTAATGCCCACCAATCTACGGCTTTATTATGTCCTTTGCTCTGGATTATTTCTGGAGCTAAATACTCCGGAGTACCACACAGCGTCCACGTTCTATCAGAGAGCTTTTTTGCAAAGCCAAAATCTGTGATCTTCAGGTGACCGTCCTTGTCCAGAAGCAGGTTCTCCGGCTTCAGGTCCCTGTATACTATGCTCTTGGAGTGCAAATATTCTAGAGCTGAAACTATTTCTGAACTGTAGAAATTTCCTGTGGAACTGGTGAATCTTCCTGCGTTCCTGAGATAAGAGAATAGTTCTCCACCGCACACGTATTCGAAGAGCATGTAGATACAGGATTCGTCTCTATTGCACCATAACCTGGAATGAAAATGTTTAATTATTATTCATTCTTACCTTTCTCCACGATTGATTTTTGTAAATTGGGATTGAAATTTTCAATATTTCTGGGCAGATTTCTGCCTTGAAAGATTAATAAATTCAATATAAGATTCTTTGCATGTATTTTGTTCTTTGTTGGTCTGAGAAAGAAGGTGAAATTATGGTTAGAGGATAATCTCACTTCACGAGGGTTAGGTTTGGGGCTTGAAGTTCACAAAATGATTACTGAACAGATTATAGATATTCTTCAATGAGATAGTGAATTTTAAAGATATACCAATTATTACATTTATAACTGTTGAACTCGCTTTCAATATACAAGGTGCATTATGAATGATCTCATTTCGAAAGTGAATTTTGCATCTTTCAATTAATTTTTATATATTATTTTGCTATGCTTGCCATTTATTGTGGAATTCTTTCATCTCAAATGAAGTACTACTTATTTTCCTTTCTTTCAGTTTAGATTTTTTGGTTGAGAAGCAATTTCATGGTAATGATTGATTATTGTGAAAAATGAATTGAATGTATCATTAAGTTATGATATTTCTGACCAGTTTTAATTTTTTAGAATGTTTTTGAATGGTGTTAAATTGCTCACTCATTCTATATTATGTCTGAAAATGTACGAGAATACATGTCCCCTGGATTCAGTTCAGCTTTTTCGGAACGAATCGAATAAAGATCTTTTTCTAATTAGCAAAAATAACGCATGAAAGGATCATTCAGAGTTTTTATGGCTAGTCGAAATCACCATTTTTAATTGCTTCCACTTTATTTTAATGAAAAATCCAATGGAGAAATGAACCTCATTGTTTATAAGTATTGGGGCAAACATTTATAAAAAGGATAAGCTGATGTCAACGCGTTGAAATAGGTTTAATCTATTTCTTTAGTTATTTTTGCGTACTATTTATTTAAAGAAACTAATTTAGTTCCTTGTTTCTCATCAAGCTATCACATACGTGAGTATGACTAGTCTCAAAGATTTTTGCCGGTTCTAAGAATAAAATTTCATCTACTTATTTTCGGTTCATATCATGCGTGGGGATATCGGAAGGTGGAAAATGAATAATGACTTTTTTTAATTGAAAGTAATTATTCTCAACTTCAGTCTTATACTTAGGTATATCTATTTCATATTTCAACAGATAAAAGCACTTTTTTTCTTTGGATAAAATGAATTGAAAACATTTTTTTTTAATTTTTCAACAGTTTTACGGTATTTTATGCAGACTTTTCATCATCAGAAACAGCTGCCGAAACAGCCCAAAAAATTAACTAGACATTTCAATGTTGTTGTTGATAGACGCAGTGTTTGTTGTTGGATTGCGAAATTTCAGTCTGGATATTTAGTGGTCAACCTACAGTATTCCAGGACGAGGATTTGAGGATTCTAGTGGATACCTACTAACCCATCACAATCGTTGCGTGGGACGATGGAAGAACTGGGTGTCAGCATTCGGTTTTTCATGGAGAGCTCGAAAAGCTCGAGAAGTGGAGAAGTGGACGATCTAAAGAAATTGTCTTCTTTCGAGGTCTGTTCTTCCTTGCCTTTGACAACCAAAACGATCCTTTTTAGATCAGATTATCACGTGTGATGAAAATTGGAACCTCTTCGACAATAGGAAAAGTTCAAGACAGTGGTTGGATGCAGATGACCCACTTAGGAACTTCCCAAAGGCGAAAACACACAAAAAAGACCATGGTCATCGTATGGTGGTCAGCGGCAGATGTGATTCCCTATAACTTTCTCCCATCACAGCGGAGGTCTATTGTGAGATATCTTGGTATGCCTCCAATACATTTCAGCTGGAGACAATAATCTTATTCCTCCATAGTAAAAATTTTCAATAGCGAATGAATTTCATTAACGATGAATAAATATTTTCTTTCCAAGAAGTCCCAGATTACTTTTTTGATCATGGTTGTGTCAAGAAGTGTAGTGTAAGAATTGCTGTTAATTTTCGTAGTCATAATTGTTTATGAGAACTAATGTATATTTTCTATACCTTTTCACTTACAAGTATAGGTGCTTTCTTTCCTGATGAGAAAATAGATATGCCAATTGATTGTATAGAGAGGCTTTCGATAATTTCAATTACAATCAACCACTTGGTTACTGAGAGATGAATAAAATAATAAACAGTGAAAAACAGCAAAGTGCTAATGAACTTACAGAAAAGTCTGCATTTATAAATAAATAAAAAAAATTTCCATGTGCCGTTACATCTTTTTGTTGGGAAAGAAAGTTTTTGACTTTCTACTACTCCATCTTGATACAAAAAAAGAGGATAAGGGAATCTTCCAAAGAAAGGAAGGAAGTAATCAATTTG
>WOGP01001514.1:0-18851 GCA_015342065.1 Leptinotarsa undecemlineata | reverse complement strand
AATTAAACGACCTCATGCATTTATTTTTATGATATTTAGTATGTTATAAAAATATCCCTAGACTTTTCCGATGTGTATATTTATATTTCAAACTTTTATAAGAATTTTTTTTTTGATAATTTCACTTCTCTATCTCAACTTGTATGTGGTACATATTGTATATGTGTCTGTTCTTCAATATGTTCTTTAAAAAAAGTCGCTGCTTTTTTACGACATGTGGAGTTTTTTTACCTGTGGAAAGCCTCAATATCAATACGAGCACCATTCAAAATGAAATATCTTCTTCACATAACATTTTATTTTTAAATGAATATTCTCTCGACGTGACAAAAATAACTTCTAAAGATTTACAAATCATTGAACTCGAAGGGATACCATTTGCATTTGTATATTCAGGATTGATGGTAATTATTTCAGTTGTTAGGGGTTTTCATAATAATTACCTGCCAGGTATTCAATACCTTTATAGAATAATCTGGACTTCTTGGAAACTTTAAAGAAATATGGGCTTATATAGTACCATAAAAAAGTTTTTTACAAAGGCATTTTGTTGAATAGGAAATCCCTGGGTTCTTGGAAATTATTATGTACTTAATATGATCGTGAAAAGGGGGCGCTTCAAGTAAATCATTAATTAATGTAATGTTTGTGTAATGTAGTTTGTGACTGAAAAAATAAATCATTTGAGTTGATGATCACTCTAACTAAAATTCATAGTGTTATCTCCAAAGTATGCACCATATGGGAAACTTATTTATTCAGGGTTTTTCGACAAAATGTTATTCTTGATAAAAGTTTGTGCATCCCCTAAAACTAAACATGCACCAACAAAATACAGTAAAACATACGTAATATACGAGGAGCCTTCAAATATTTGATTTTGAGACAAGAGTAAAGTACTCTTATTTTCAAAAATCTTGGAAAATGTTATTTAGAAAAATTGTTCAACATCAAAAAATACATCTAGATTTGAAGTCATGGCCATCCAAAGTTTTATTTTTTCCCCATTTTTTTAAGGGGCCTACGAAAAAAAATTGATAAAACGATAAATAGACAGACTCCTGTATACGACGTTTTATTTTAAATACCTATAATATTACGAATTACACAACTATGGTGTTAACAATGGTCAATTTTATGAAGAGTAAAATAATTTTCAAAGTATTTGGTGCAAAATTATTTTTATTTTTTTTTTGTTTCGAAACAGACTCATTGATTTTCTGGGTATTTTCATGTCCATAATAATTCTCCAAAATAATCTCCAGAAAATCAATGAGTTTATTCCAAAATACCTATTTTATTTTGATGTTTTGTAATTTGACATTATTGAATATCAAATTCTTGTTACAATACTGTATAATTTTGAGTAATTTTCGATGTCAACAACAAATAAACATAACTTTGCACCAAAGACTTTGAAAATTATTTCACTCTTCAAAAAAATTTACCGTAATTAATACCATAGTTGTGTAATTTGTAATATTGCAGGCTTTTAAAATAAACCGTCGTATACAGGATCGTTTTGGTAATTTTTTTGTAGTCCCCATAAAAAAATGGGTAAAAACATAAAACTCCATTTAGATGGCCATGACTTGAAATCAAGATGGATTTTTCAAAATAAGAGTACTTTATTCTTGTCTCAAAATTAAATATTTGAAGGCACTTCGTATATTACGTGTGTTTTACTGTATTTTGTTGGTTTGTTGTCGAGAGACCCTTAATAAATAAGTTTCCCATTTGGTGCATACTTTGAGGATAACACGGTATTTAAATCGAATTTATCGATGGATTAATCTTTAAAAAAACTTTCAAAATTTATCAAACCGAGAATCTTCTTTTTGCATTTCACCCAAACTTTTTTGTCATTATTATATTTAGATAGTATTTCACAGTGGTTCTTATTTTTCTTCATTATTTTGTATTTTTTGGTCAATAACAACTAACTTGATATTAAGTTCGAAGCAGAAATTTGTCGAAAATAAATAAAGTATGGCCTCGATGAAAATAATTGATCTTCTCAAAAGAAACGAAGCTACTACTAAGTTTTTGAATCATACTACCCAATAATTCACATTTTAATAAAAACTCGACCCGAAAATCTCCAGAATGTAGTCCACAAAACTAGATGAACTATCACCTCGCTCAATTTCAGGAGACCGTTAACAACTTTGGAATCGGATGCGAAGAATTCCAAGAGAAATTCTTACCCATATTTGAAGAGAAGTTTCACATCATTCCTATGTGCATAATTCAGATGTGGGCAATGTTTCATAACTCAGCTAATTAAAAGGGGAAAATAAAATTTGCGTGAACGTTGCACACGTGTAGGAGTATCAAAAATGCTTATACCGTTCCAAAAATAACGCGGCATATACCATTGTGTTACTAACCTACATCAAGATTTAGAATAGAGGATGATTTACGCGGATTATGACGAGCCTCATATTAAAGCTATCTAGACCGCGACTGATTCTGTAATTGAGTAATTAAATCTGAAAAAAAATGTCTTCCGCTAAGATGCAAAAGTTCAATGCCAAGAATTCATCTACGCCTCTGATCAAGAAGATATACGAAACGCCAAGAAAGTGGTTAGGAACTGAGAGAAATTCTACGTTGAAAGCTAAACGTGATGTTGTTATAATTCACAAAAAAACAGACCGCACGTACGAAAACGTCGAATACCAAAAAGGCGATAAAACCAACAAAAAAGCGGAGGAAAATGTTACGCTAGTGGATGTCAATTTCGACAAAAGTCAATCGGATAAGTTGAGAATAGTTATCAAAAACTTCGACAAAATACTGGACGAGTATGCTAATATCAGGGTTGAAACTCCTAATGCCACTTCCACCCCAGCAAAACCTGATTTACCGGTGCCTAAAACCGATAAGCCAAGTGTTAGAGGTGACACCAAGATCCCGAAACTGGTCAAAGCAAAGACTTGCAGCATTATCGAATCGAAGTGTATCTTGAAAAAAAGCAACTCGCAGCCACTAGCTACTGAAGCTAGCGGAACTTCTCAAACCGATAAACCACTCAACAAAACAAAAAGCATGAGCAATTTGGACGGTACCTTTCAGGGTGAGAAATCTTTTGAAAGTTTCAACGAAGCTTCGGTTCATTGCACTGCCAATGATGCTAAACTTCCAAAAACTCCTGAATCCAATCGAAACTCTGGTACACATTCTGAGAAGGAAGCCTTGTCAAATGTTAGAGCAATGGTGAAGAGACTGAACAGTTTGACTGATGCGAAAGAGGATCTTACAACGTCCGACATTACTCCCAAACAAACCATCGCTAAAGCTAAGAGCACTCTGGACCTCAGCTCCAACAAAAAACTATCGATTTGCAGTAAGATTCCGGTCAATACGACCTTAAGAAAGAACTACCCCAGCATTCCCTGCGATCTAAACCATTTAGATCCAGACAGAAGTAATGCTCGTTCTAAGAGGCTAACCTTGAATGGAAATTTCGCTAAAAGTACCCAAAACTTGACGGAAAGTACCACTTCAAAGTTGTCGCTAGCCAAAAGTACCCAGAACCTTTCCAAATCCGGCCAGTATTTGGGGAAAAGTGTTCAGAATTTGAGCAACACCTACAAAATGTCTTTAGCCAAGCAAGATAGCACTTCAACAAAAAGTGTTCAGAATTTGAATAAGCAAACGCAACTAAAGAGTTTGGATAAATCAAACAGAACTAAAAGTGTACAGAATTTGAACCAAAAAAGTGTATCGACCAATGTTGCAACTAAGATCCCCGACAGAGCGCTGGACAATACTAGGAAATTGCAAGTGAGATCAAAATCTGTGAGGAATCTCTCTAAAAACTTCGACAGTGACAAAGAAAAGCCTAAACCAGTGAAACCAATACTCAAAGTGGAAACTAAAATAGTACCTAATTCTCCGAAAATTACGAGTAGAGGACAACCCGCAGACCAAGTAGATGGAACAGTTTCTGTATTGAAATCTGTAGAGATGTTGTCCTCCATTGGAAAGAACGAAGAGGTAACTCCTGAAGATACATTCATAGTTCTTAAAGCTCCAAACGAGAAGGTGAAGAATGTTATACAAAAGTTGGAAGTGAAGGAAGATGACAAGCCCTGTCCAAAACCAAGGCAGTTGAAAACAGACACGTTCAGAGTTCCTGCCAAAAACAGCGTTGCCAAAAACTTGGAAAATTTTGCAAGCCACAAGGCTCGAGTTGAGCCCAAGTTTTCCAAAGAAACTGTCGCAACAAGTAAACCTACAGGCACTTTCAAGAAGAAACAAATGGAAACGATCAAACTGAATCTGAAGCGGACTCAAGATTTCCTCGAGAAGCTCAAAGCAGAAACTGAGGAACACACGGAATACTACCTGGACCCTATTGATTTTGTTCAAGAAAAAAATGGGAATGATATCTATTTGATGCAAGAGTCTCAAACTACTAAAGAAGCTGTTGCAGTTCTTGATGACAATTTGAAGAAACATCTAGACTATAATTCGGACAATTCCGACGACTCCGGTCATATTTCCAATGAAATCGAGTTGGATTGTGATGATACGAATCCGTCGTCTTCCACTTCTTCGTTGAAGAGTTCGGGATCTTTGACAACAGTTTTGGATGTTTCCATTATTGGTGGAGATAGCGGTATCGACTTGACCAAGGAGGATTTGTCTTTCAACAAGACAGATAAGGTACATAATAATTTTAGAATTCGAAGTTTTCACATTTTTTTTATATTCATTTGGAATTCTCGACCATAACTTATCTTTAAATTTTTTAATTTGAGATCAAGCAAATATAACTTAAATATTACGTGAATTATTTTTACGTTTGTATTTTAATGCAGCATCTCTGCGACAATTATTAACAATCTTTCTCTAGACTTAGGTGTCATACATGCAATTGAGCTGCGTTTGGTTGAAAGTGGGTAACAATGTTTCTTAATTTTACTAGTTCGGAGTGGAATTGATCAAAACTCTAGCCATTGAAAAAGCCCCCAAGAAGTGCCGAGTCTAGGAACCATAGAAATGTAGAATAAGACCTTCCATATGACCTTCCAATGAAGAAGGAAATCCATAACGAATTGCCATTCTTAGACGTATCGGTGAAGAGAACCGACACTAAGTGGGAAACATATGTATACCAAAAACCCACTCACACTGAGTATCTGAATCACGAATATAACCACCATCACTCTACCAAAAGAGGAATCATCAAGATCCTAGTGGACCGTGCCACATCAAGTGGTGCAAAGCTGAGATCATCTATAGGGAGGAATACTGGTTCAAGAAGAAGTTCAGAGAAGCTGCATACATGTTGTCCAACGACGCATTCAGCCAAGTTAGGATAAAAAAACGCAATATATGGAAACCTGTAATCAAGCGGAAAAAACAATCAACCGATAAACCGGTGAAGCGAAGAGAGGAAAGAGGGGTTCAGCGAAAGCGTTCGACTAACCTATAAATGGTCACGTTTTATTGCTCAATATTGGGGTCCGAAGTAGTAAAATTCACAATTGACCTGCGTTGAAGTTAATCCACTCCTAGGCACTTTGCTGTTTGGATGGGATCTTCCCTGCACTGACGAGAGATACTACCTCGAAACCGGTCTGCAGGTGATTTCAGCATGGTCCTCCTGCTGGATGAATGGGAAACATCTGCTAGACCATGTAAGGTATCTTGGATAAATGTCTGTAGGATATAATTCAATGTCCAGCGTGGTATTAGCCGGGGAAGTAGTTTTTTTTCAGCAGGCTTTACCAGAACCTACTGTGTTGGTACGTTAGTCATATCCTGATGACTGAAGAGTGTTTTCAATAGATGAATCGGAAATGTTCAGAACATAAAAGGGTTTCCCAGTATTGACGTTCATCAGAAGCTCATTTTGAACTGCCACTTTCACTGTTTCAGAATTCATTCAGCGTCTCAAGCAGAAAGAAATCGTTTCCTACAATAAATACAAAACACTACTCTATTTCCCATTCATTGAATTAAATACCGATTCAAAAAAGAAGTGAATAACAATGATAATGAGGATGTTAATATTTATGAATAAACTGAAGAGGTCACTCAATAAGAAGAAGGGTGAAGAAATCTGGGTTAGCGAGATAAAACGCCGCGTACTCGGATATACCGAGTGAATGAAATGTTTAATTCAAATGAAAAGTATGTCGAAGTGGTCATAACAGTTTTTATGTAGCCGTTATAATTGATGACATTTCTGCTATTTGCCAGAAGGGTTTCAAGACTGAGGTGCCGTGTTATTTGTAAAGTTACTTGAATAAATAATTGTTTAACTGTATTATACTGCAAGTGATATTATTAACTTTTGTTTGGAAACTGTGTAAAGCCAGTTCCTTCTTTCAAATCGAAGAATGTAAATGCTACACAACGTTAGTTAAAACACTAGACGAGCTCTTGTATATTTGATGAAGGAGTCGAAGGATTTTTCCTTTGAAAATTCAAAGCCTATGATTACACCAACTCGTTACTTGATGAAAACTACAACAGAACTGCAACACTTTTCCCGACGATCGTTCGTTAACTAAATTTGCATCTTCAGAAGATTAACTAGACTGCAGATTCTAATTACTGTACTGTAAATTTGTCTTTCCACTTGTTTTTGTAACCCCAACATTTTTGTCATCGGACGACTGACTCCATCGGTAGCATGCAAACTTCACACAGAAACACATATTTTTCTTGTAATTCCAGATTTTCTTCAGAAATGGCGTCATATCCCAGCTCGAAACACAGCGCGACGAACGTCTCGCCGGTATGGTGGTCCACCTTCAGGCACACTGCCGCGGTTACCTCGCCAGAAGAAAGCTGGCTCAACGAAAACTTCAAGATATGGCGGTGCGCTGTATACAGAGGAATGTCAGAAAGTTCATAGCTGTTAGGGATTGGCCGTGGTGGCGATTGTTGGTGAGAGTTACGCCGTTGCTGAACGTGCACAGGACTGAAGAGCAATTGAGGATAAAAACGGTGAGTTCGCAAAGACACATAATACGCATTATAAAATAGGACCTTGTATTTGTATTATTTTGTTGATCTGTCACATTGTGTTACATCCGGTTTGGAATGAATGAATCAAAACGTTGATTGAGACACCAACTTGACACTTGAAACCAATATTTTAGGCAACAAACAGACAAAGTCCAGAAAACTTTTAGGAACACCCGGGGTATAACAAGATTCCTTGTAGCTGCGGGTCGGTCTACATTGGAACCACGAAAATAAGTGTAGGTACCTGTCTCTCTGAACATAAGAGAAATTGACGACTCGGACAAACCGACAGACAGACCAGGGCCAAAAAACACGGAAAATAGCTTTCACCCAATTATCTCTGGCCTTGAAAGTTGAGTTAAAGAAAGTTTTTATTTCGTTCTATCACAGTCGAATAGTAGTCTCCATTTTGTACATCTTAAGATACTAGGTAAATGCATTTTGATTTTTTCTTACATTCAATATTCGTAATTATCTTCATTATCATTATTATTATTATTCATATCATATATGTCCGACTCGCATGAATAAGCACAAAAGCTGTGATAAACAGTAGAGATCCTTTCAACGCCTCAACTGAAAATGATAAGTCGACTTGAACACCATCTTTTGACGTTGTTTATAAACTCCAGGCCAAGTGATTCCTGAACATCTCAAGAAATTTGTAACTAAATGAATATTTGTTTGGAAAACCTAATCACGATTCCGAAATTCTCATATCTATGATTGATTTTCTAATCAAGTAACCATTTTGATACTATTCTATATGAGATTGAAATCCATCTCAAAAGTACTATGCTTTGACATACTTTCTACAAACCGCCCTGGTTGTTTTTCAGCTTCATAATATCAGTTCTGAGTATAGTAAGATTCTGCACCAGTCGATAATCACCTTATGTATAATGTAATATTTGAATAACTTACAGTTGATATGACGGAGCCTTCTTATTTGTCCATTTCCTCCAAGTATCAAGACAACACTATATATAGTCTTCTAACGCAGATAAGTATCACTGTAACTAACACACCATGAATTATTACCTCTACAGTATTTTAATTTCACTTAAATGCTGTAAAAACAAAATAGCCTACTGGACTTGTCGCGTTTTTCTCTCATCTTTTCATGACAACTATTCTTTCAGACTTGTTCGCTGTAGTAGTTTGTTCGTTTGTTTTCTCATGGTTGACATATTCTTGTGGTTGATCATACATTACAATATCCCACATTTCCATAAACATGACGAATTGTTTCATCACTGTCTATGTTAGTGACCTCAAATAAACAGTATTCCGTAATCATTATGATCTGAGGAAAACTGAAATTTGCACTAATTTGGCACTGCGAAAACAATTTTGACAGGTCCGCTTCGAGTTGTTTGGTTGTTGATCCGGTAACGGGGAAATAAGCCGTAGTACGTCTGAAAATATGTCGAGACGAATATCCGCTGTCTCTAGACAAGATTTATGTGAATTCAAACGGAAATTGAAGCAAGAGAGTTAGGAAATAACATAATACCCAAAATTGATGCTCTGATAATTTAAAGTAATATTATTTCCTAGGAGATGATTGAGACTGTTTCAGACTATGTGGAAATGCGAAGTGGAGAGAATATAGTCGAAAAGATTCAACGTCCCATTAATTGGCACCATGAAAGAGAGAGAAACGACATCAAAGGTGACCAAAATATCATTTGGCTGTGGGTCCAGAGACTTTCTTGTAGTTTGTTGTTAATTGAATTGGAAACAAATTCGGACGACAACCTATAGAGATTCATATAAGCAATGTTGGGACACCCAGTATAATTCCAATCAGCTTTTCCGCTATATTAACCCCTAAAAACGACATGTGCAAGTGATCGATATCACTCTGCTTCATAATAATGAAACTTGACCTAGTCTCGTAAACGTTCAAGACCGATGAAATTGATATGATTGATATCGGTAATTACTTTCGAATATTTCTCGCATACTCGTTCACGCTTCGAAAGTTCATCGGTCGGTGTACATATATTTACAGGAACTGACAAGAGGAGAAAGTTTCGATGTCACGAAAAAATATATTGGGTCTGACATGTGCGACAGGTTGCACTTGAGAACAGCTTTTACCGGTCCCAGTAGAAGTAAGATCGTTTCTTTGAACGAACTGATGACCCGCTGATCTAGTAGTTCCGAACAAACATTTATATTTCGATGATTATCAGTATCTGGATGAAAGATGCATCGCTATATAATTTTCTTCTCTTCGGATTCGCTTGAAGAGGGAAATCCAGTTACTGCTGGAGAATATTATGATTAGGAGGTGGGAAAGAAGGTAAAAAATCAGCGGGGATTGATTTCTACTCTCATCTTCTCTTAATTAATTCCATTCCCTCATCACACATCAATTTGCTTTTGACTTTTCATGGTTCTACCGTTGGACCTTAAAATCAGTCAACAAAAGTGACTTGTAACTGTGTGAAAGCTATTTTCCTATTTTTTGGGCATATTCTGCAGGTTTTTATGTCTGAGGTTTCGTCTAGGTTTCGTTAAGATTCTTCCAATTGAGGTTAGACACCGAATTAAACTTAGAGAAACACGGCCTGAAAGCAGTATTTAAGTCAACAAAAAGTATCAGACAGAGTCCACGGTCAGCTAAGGGTCCCAGAGAACCTTTAGCAACACTCGGAGTTTACCAAATTCCTTGTAGCTGCGGATTGGCCTTCATTCATGAATGAAAATAATTATACTATGATAACATAATGCAAAATGGATTATGTAGCCAGTGGAGTAATGTTGGAAAATTGTTCGCACATTACTATAAATATCCACAACAATCATTAATACTGCTCATATTTCCGTTATGTTCGTTGTTTTGTGTTTTGATTCATTCATTGATGTTAGAGTTGAATCATGATGAAACTGTGAATTTTGTCGTTATTTTTATGACCTATTTTTTATCTGCCTGTAATTAAATTTTTAACGAAAGTTCTTAGGAAATCGACCTTCTTCATGTGAGGTTTCGGAAACTATTTTAACGCTCTTCCAACAGTCATCTTTTTCTTTTCTTCTGAATGCATTTATTGTTATTGCATTGTTACGATTATCAATTTATTTGTGAACTTCCCAACTGATGACCAATTTCTTCATTGTAAGGTATCCAATAACTGGGAATATAATACATGTAAACAGAAGAGTCACGTTTGCAGTATCTCAGAGGACATTATAAAACATGTTTCAAAAAAAAACAATAATGAGAACAACAATTTACAACTTTCCTAATACACCGAAACAAGGTTGTAACATTCTTCGATAAACAAGCGGTGAACTTTTATGGGCACTTGATACGATTTTGTTCCGACATCAAAACGCACTCCGCATTCCACTTTCACCTCTTTGTTTTATTTTTCATCGAGTAATAGACACCTAAAAATAGCAATACTGGGAAATACTACTCGATAAATGTCTCGTCGAGGCGTTTTTTAAAATTTTAATACAATACTTCTTGAGAGTCTTCAATACGTCACTGTCGCGTCGTCTATATTGAAATACTTCATTTGAAAATGAAAGTATGCAATAGGTAGGCAGTTGATTAAAACAAGGTATTCGATTTTTCAAAAAAATCAAGTCTGCATACCGAATTTTGGCATCAATAATTCACTAAAAGATAGTCAGAGGAAAATCCACGGCCCTCCGTCATTTCATAATAAATTTTAAAACTGTTTGCACTTAGTTGTATCAACAACTTGAATAAACATACCATGATTTTATACCCTCCATGTACTTCTGCGTCACCTTGTATAATATTTTCAATATGATTTCTCTGATTTCAATTGGTATTAAAGTATCGCAAATGTATATATCTGAAATTCTTAATTCAAATACACTAAAACTCCAGTGCAATATTTTGTCCTTAATGCGGCCCTGGTAAAAAATACATTCGCGTGCTTTTCTGTACATTTACTGAACCTCGAATTGGAATATAGTGTAGACCTATGAATTCCATGATAGTTTTTTGTCCAGACTTTTTTTATTCCATCCATCTATAATTTCTTGCCAACTGTCAAATTCGTAATTGAATAAATTGTTAGATTTTTGACGAAGTAGATATAAAACTTTATTCTAATGTACTCTGCCGTTCTGCTACTGATTTTATCCTACGTTGCGACAAAAAATTCCTTTGTGACACTGATTAAATTATTTCTCGGAAAACGAACACAATGGCAAGAATGGGTCGGGAAAAGGTACTAATAAGATAAAACTTCAGATACACGTGTGACGATATCACAAATAATAGCGTTATTTATATGTATAGTATAATCCATTCTGAAGAGATGTTGAACCTGATGCGAGATGAAGTAAAAATAATTGGAGAAGAAAACATAAAAACAGTGATTGTTAGCTGCACGTGATAAAATTTGCTACTTATTGAATATTGATGTGTACAGACCTTCAACAGTCAAAAGAAGAGTTATCCTTTGTCGGGAGGTTCCAATCTTCGCAGGTAATTCATGAATAGAACTTATTGAACACGCAACACATGTTGCGGTTTTCTAAACTTCTGAACTGTTAGGTTGGGTTACGCTCAAAGTGAGTGGGTCTGTTCGACCCTCCACCGCAACCCGCGCTCCTGAACTAAATTTACAGGGAGGCCCTTTGGAGTCGTAAACTCGACATCCATCTTCTCTGGAGACTCGCTCCTGAAATAAATTTACAGGGAGGTCAGTTGAAGTCGTTAACTCGACGTCCATCTCATCTGTAGACTCGCTCCTGAACTAGATTTACAGAGAGGTCAGTTGGAGTCGTAAGCTCGACATCCATCTCCTCTATAGACTTAGCATCAGAAATATTTTTTCAAAGGCGCCACGAGTAGCTAGGAAAAGAAGGTCAATCACGGCAGAGCCCCGCATTACCGTGACAAGGCGATGCTACGACGAGAGGGCGCCCGGTATCTCGAAGGTTCCGTTAAGACAGCTGATAGGCTCAGTGTCATTCATCTTTCTGTCATTCCCGTATCTAGCGGGGTCGGTTTGCTCAACCCCCACATCTCAAGCCAATGCACTCGCCGAACAGCATGTACAGTGATTCAGGTAGTGAAAGATGAACAAGGACAGCCAACCCGCCTCCTAGGTGCTAGCTCTGTTACCGTAACGCACATCTAGAGACAGCATTTGTATAGCTGTATCTATAGAATAGGGAGGCTAAATCTTAGGGACACTCTAGTACTAGCCCTGAGGTTAGACGTTGCCTGTTCAAGTCTAATAGTGTTTTCTGTTGTCAGTTATGTTTTTGCCAGAAATTGCTTTCCTTATTATTTTTTTTGTGGTGATTGAGATACCAGCCAATTCTGTTTGGACCACGCTGGTATTTTTCCCATTCCCACTTAATCCTTAGGCTTAGTGATTTGGAGTACATTCCACATCCTGAGCCTTCTTTAGTTGTTGAGCCGTCTGTTTATATGCGTATTGCATTTGTAGCATCTGGCTCTGGGTTCTGTTTTATTTGTATTTTGTAGAGTTTACTGAACACAAACCTGGGTTCAATTGCATCACTGGTTGCCTGCAGCAGAGGTTGCGCAGTAAGCGCTTTTCGTCATAGGCCCAGCCTCATTTGACCCATTCCTAATCCGAGTTTTACATCAGCCGTGCGCAATCGTATCATGGCCATTAACGCAACCTCCTTGACGTTCAGGTCCAGAGGGGTCAGACCCTCAATTAATTCCATTGCTGCATTTGCTGTTCTTCTCATGGTTCCTATAATGTTTAAATAGGCCAGTCGCTGTATTTGATGAAATTTTTGGATGGCCGTTGCTTCCAGAACTTTCGGTCCCCATGCAATGGCCCCATGTGCGTCCCACTGTCCTCCGACATTGCTCATAAGCCACATATGCTCTTTTTGCTCTACTCTGTAGGTGAGAGTTCTATGTTAGCTTCCTGTTGAAGATATTATCAAGGTATTTCACCTCTTCAGAGAAGTTTAGTTCACTTTTAAAGATTTCGGGAGGTTTCAAGCCCGATACACTTCTTTTCCTGGTGAAAAGGACCATCTCAGTCTTCTTGGAATTGATCGAAATCGCTCTAGATCGACAGCATTTCTGTTCTATTTGTTACGTTACGTTTACTGTTTTGTTTTTGTTTTTCACTTGTGGGAGAAAAGGAGAAGAAGTATGTAAGGTTAAAAGGAGACTATCTTGAAAAATAAATAAAAAAAACTGAGAAAATGTATTTTTGTTAGTTCGGAAACTTTTCTGATCACCCTCGTATGTGGTAGGTAGTAATTTTTTGTGTCGTATGAAAAAGTTTTCAATTCCTAGTCATGTAATATAAGGGGAGTGTTTCTCTCGAGTCGTATTTGAGAAATGAGGATGCTTTCAGATTAGAAAGTCCATGAAGTAATTATTTGCAATTAATTGCGAGTTCTTGTGTAATTTGTTCTGCAGCTTGTTTGATAAATGACCAAGTCACTGTGTATCGGATAACACTTTCAAAGAAGATGGCTAGTTCTTCTAATTGAATACGTTAAAAATTATGAAACATTTTTTGCAAATAACAAAACGGATAAAATAGGAGACGTTATCGAAAAAACACTATTGTGACATTTTCACTAAACAGTTTTACAATGTGTTTCGCCATACAATGAGTTCTTCAGGCCGGTCTTTATACTAACAATAACCATTCCAAGAACGGGTTCAATGAAAACGGAGGTGTAATTGATGATTACGAGCTGAATTCTCATATCTACTGTAGTCAAAGTCTCGCAACTAACTACAAAATGTATTATTATAAAACAGTTTCAACAGAGGGGCACTATCAAATTCTATTTCGTCATCATATTTTTAATCTATCGATTTTCAAACATCTCGTAATATTGAGTTCTACATTTTCTACCTCTGCCTAAAAAATAATTAGTCTTTTAATTCACAAAACTGCATCTATCCTATAGTCTTTCATTATTTTGCAGCAGTACTTACTCCCTGTTTGACCAATATATTAAAGAGAGACACAAGTCATTCTATGTTACCCGATCTATATCTATTTCACTGAGGGTTTCTCAAGTATAGCATATGTCAGACATGACATGAGGGGCAATGTCTTTTTCACAGGAAGAAAACTTCATCTTGAAGATAAGTCAAACTACATTGGGTTATGAAAAAAAACTGTGCATGTGAGGATTTTTATTCTCAACACTCCACTTTGTTCGCTACTCGAGTTCTTCGCTTCTTCCGATTGTTTCACTCACTAGGTGTGAGCCACAGTAAATCCTGCCGGTTTGCTATGAAGGATCTAATAAGCCCATTCATATTGGACCTTATCTACCCCTACTACAAATACTCTCAAAAGAATTTTCTACTTTACCAGTCAATATTGTGATTTTTTTGCGTATTTTGATAGTATCTCTGTTATTGTTATTTTTCTCAAGCTCTCTGGCTTTTTCTGCTACACAATTTGAGTTCCCTTCATACGTCGGCTACAAATTGACTACTTGGGTAATTTAATTTCTATATTACAAAATACTCAAATCATAGTAATCAAAATATCTGATGGTTCAACCTTCTCGAAAAGAAATTATATATTTGTTCATAATTATTATGGGAGGATTATTGGTAGTTTTTAAACTGGTTACCTACCTAAGATTGAGTCAATTAATATCAACATTTCTAATTTCTAGTAATTTCTCTCTGGGGTTATTCACATCAAAATATTACGAAAGAATTATTGTACACTGAAATTTCAAGGTTATTTAATGAGGGTCATTAAGCTTAGATCTCTTTGTTGTTTTTTAATCTTTTGAGTAATTACATTTTTAAAAGAATTCAATATACTCTTTTTTTTGGACCAAGCAATGAAAAAAGAATATCAGTGTTTAAACTGTCTGAAATTCTGTGTCCTGTCTCACCCCATACATCCTGTTGTCCGACAAGATGATTTTGTTCAAATGGGGTGCAAAGGTTAGCTTTTGATTTTAAGATAAAAGTGATTCGCAGAACAGCTTTCTTTACATTCAATAGCATTATAAATTTTCAGATCGTTAGTATGTTATAATTTGGGAGTCTTTATGAGCCGTGCAAGGTTATCGTTAAACAGCAGGGCCAAGATTTGAACCTTGTGACACTCCAAAAGTATATGAGTAAAAATTTTATTGATAACCCTCAATTTTAATATATTGCATTCGGTCATAAATAAGCTTATACATATCTGATAAAAGTGCTCTTCTTGATGAACATATATTCATTGTTTGTGGAGTAAGTTTTTGAATTCATGAAAACATTCACAATTTTATGGGTTATGATAAGGCTTGAATAGAAGAAAATCAATGTATACTAGTACCTTTCAATTAGTTATCTCTATCTGGGGAAGTAGAACAAATTGAATTAAATTATGAACACCCTTACATTACATTAAAGGCAAGCTCGCATTAAGCCATAAAAGGAAATCGAAACTGACCTCGAATCGAGCTACATATATTACTGTAACATTTTATAAATGAAATTTCAAAATTAAATCGGTAATTCATTCTCTACTACAATGAACTTCAATTTCCAGTGTGCTTTCTAGGAGTCACGTTTTTAAGAAATAATCTCGTTCTCAGATATTTTGAATTACAGTCAAGATCGATTCTTTACTTGAAAGTTTACAGCAACTTTTTATTCATTGCTCGGATAACATGGATCTCTTATAGAGAATGGTAGTCAGTTACTTAACACAAGGAAAAGTGAATACATTAAGTAAATAAATATCTCGAATATACAGTGTGTCTGCTTAAGTTCGCACCAATGGAAAACTTTTTTATTATTGATTTTACGAAAAAAAATATCATTTTTTATGAAAAGTCCTGCATGGTCTAAAACCTGAAATGCATCCATCAGATATTGATTTTTTTCAGTCGTATACGCGGTTTCTCAGGAGTAAATTAGCTTTATTTTTGACAATATCAAAAATTGTTATCGAGAAAAGTTCATCAAAACTAAAAACCACGTTTGAATATGCGACTACACCCAATTACATGGATTTATTTTCTACAATAACAATACAAATGTAACTCTAGTTACGTGAAATTAAGGATGCACTGATGAACTAATAATTTCTTTTTAGCAAGAATTATTTGGCAGGGAACATCAAATAAAATTGGTTAACTTGATATTTAGTGTGGAAGAAAAGATAGAAATTGTGTTAGTTGTTGGTGATAATTATAAATTTATATAGTCATATATACATAATTTTGGTTATCCGTAATTGCATGCTTAGCTAGATTGTCTACAGATAAAGTCTCCGTTATACGGCCCCACTTTGTTCAGGTGTTTTCCAAATACACAGTTTACAGCGATCAGGTTTACAATTATTATTGTGGGACGATTCCTGCTCTGTTGTGTGATTCTAGGTATATTTTTCTAATATTAATTTGTTTCTTTTCGTCCAATTTCATGATCTGGTTCCATGCTCAATGATTTTAATAGCCCCACAGTTCTTCACAACATTTCCTGGCCAATCCTGTTCCTTTTACTGAGAAAGATAACATATTCATTATAATTTTTGTAGATCACCGTTATTTTACTTTTCGTTTTGCACACTATCTTTTCAAATCATTTTGTGTACATAATTGGAATGCAAAATTCATGTAGTGAGATTATACTTGTGGGTGTTTGTAGATTTCCTTTGAAATCATCAGTGTAGGTGTTGTTTATCTGTATGTTAACAACAACTGAGTATTATTTTCATTGGTGAAGTAGTCAACTTGAGAATTAACATCCAAATAACTCTACGCCGACTATTATTGCATGAAATTCAATGTAATCAGATCTATCTGTGAGGAGGTGCTTAGGCGTAACATGACTGTTATGACCCTCTAAAGGCGTATTTATAAAATCAAGAATCGATAAGAAATCAAACTGTAAACATTTAATGTATACAGCGATTTTTATCTTCAATGATTATATACGCTTCATAATCTCTCAAACAGATAATAGAATTTTGAATGACTTTTTGCCAAGCAAATCAGACAACGAGGCATCCAATAATAAAAAAGAATGTTTCGTACTATGTTTTTAGGCATATGAACCTTCCACAATCTTATATGTGGAATAAGGTATAGAAAAACGTTGCTGATATTATGCAGCGTTTGTAGCAAGTCACTGTATTATCATTTACATTTAGGTTCCCTTTATCTTCAGTTTATCAATATGTCCTGAAATTACTGTTATCAATGCTGTAATATCAATGCCTTGTTATTTAAATGTTGGTCGAAGGCAAATCTCTAAATTGCTTTCTTCAAATTTTTCTTCTTTTCTATCTGCTACTTTACAGCAGAATATTCATTGAAAATAACACTGATTTTCTCTGATATTCCTCCAAGTTGGATAAACTGTTTGTTAGCATCTGAATTCCCTTCTCCGCTTTCTATCGCAATATAATGGAGCGAGAGATTTCGAAAAATAGTCAACCAGAGTTTTTGTGAGAAATAAAACAACCCGGTATCGTACACCGTATGCATTATGCATTTTATGTATCGTTCTACTAGGAGACTGTTCTTCGCAGAACGAAAAATACATAATTGATAACTTGGTCTTCCTTCGACTTTCGAAGAAACTTATGAGATAATTGATTTTATTCTTCAAACTGCCAAACTGCGAGAAATCGTGAGAATTTAAATGCGTTTCTTCATCGAGCAAATTCTTGACACGTATCGGAATTAAAAGTGAAAGAATTGACTGGAAAATTGCCAGAGTTGGTTAAACTTTCTTTGCTTTCTTATCTTTTGTATGAGACTATTCAAATTAACCGGCATCACTACAAATACCAGATGTGATCATTATAAGGATTTTCAGTAGTTCGATACTTTGTTGATATATCTGCACCTCATTGTGATTGATAAATATGAGCTTTGAGGACTTGATTCTCAAAAACATTATCTATTTCTGAACAATTACTTCATCGGTACTGATTTTTCATTAATTCTCTTTTCTTTTTTTTCAGAATGAACTGGAATCAATCAAGTTGAAGCTAGAAAAACTAGAGAATGAAAGGAGTAAATTGAAGCATGACAACGACAAACTGGAATCCAAGGTTAGTATTTTGACCAAATGTACATTGTTGTTTATTTCAGTTTATTGTATCAGTTTGAGCATGTCCTTGTAGGACGAAACTGCCGTAACGTTAGTTACAAATACAAACGGTATAAAACAGGAGGTTTTACTTCTCATTTTTCATTTTGGGACACACTGTACTTTAAAATGTATCCTCGCCAAACGACAGTTTCGCTTCGAACACGCTTCCAGCCATTATTAATTATGTCATTATAAACTCTGATCGTCTCGTCAGATTGAATAATAATTTCCAAACACCAATGTGTTGGCATTATTTTGAATGTTTTGGACCTCGATGCAGAAAAAGTCTGGGATTTTGCCAAGCCATTCGAGCAGCACGTCCAAGTTTCGCATTGCAATGGCGCCATTGTGAGCATTTTTAGAATGTTGTGTTTAGTACCCACTGGAATAATAAAGTGAGTGACCAATGAAAGCTTTAACGGCGTTTTGATAAATATTGATACAGTCAAATCGTTTTCAGTAGAAAATATTGATGTGAATCTCTATTCCAGAGGATCCCAAACTTATTTTGTCTACCACCCACTTTTTTACGTTACTACATCTTAAGAATCACAATCGCAGTCATTATTTTAATAATCAAATTATGTGTGTCATGTGAAAAAACTTTCTGACGAGGGTAATGTAAATCACCATTTTGTTATTAATACAAACATTTCAATTTGAATTTTAAAACTAATCTAATGTGAAGGATTAATTTGATGATATTTATGATATTTAACAAGTTTGTTAATATCTGGCTCGAATTTACTCAAAAACAGCCGTAAGTCACCGCGTTCGATAATCT
>WOGP01001513.1:1064-18854 GCA_015342065.1 Leptinotarsa undecemlineata | reverse complement strand
CGTTAGTTACAAATGAAAGTGGTATAAAACATAGAAATTTTCATTTTTTTTTCATTATGATCTCCTACCACGTAGTAACGGCTACATCTATCAATTTATTAAAAAGAATTCCATTTGACTCATCACTGACGTTTTCACAAAAATAATGAAGGCTGTTCATACGCAGTGAAAAAAAACATGAAAACCTCCAGACATCTCACAAATCTAATGATGTAGAAAACAAAAAATCGCGTCTTGGGTAACTTTCAGAAGAGAATCTGATGGTTCTATTGAATTTGGCGCACAACCTTATTTTGAAGATCATTTAAAACTTCGGTTTTTTCTGATAGAAACCCCTATTTTTCTGTCAGGAATCGAAATGAGCGAACTGTTTTGCGAATTATTTTAACACGACTCCAAATCCCACCTACCCAGAAATAACGACGTGAATTTTCACGCCTTTCACTTCGGGATACTCTTTTGGGTCGAGTTTTCGTTGTCTTTCACTTCACGAAGATGTAATTTGATCTTTGTTTAACCCCTAATGGTTTCGTCAATTATAGACCCAAATCAAAGTTCAAAACTATATTTTCCCTTCTTTGTCAAAAGTGAACATTTCTTCAGAAAAAAGTTGACTTTGAAATGTCCTTGAAGATAAGATTCACTCGGTCAAATCCGCTTAGACCACTACATTCATTACTGAATGTACCTTGAGTGACCTCTTCTTTTTTGGTCTACCACGGATTCGTGAAATTTCCAGCGATATATATTGTTTATCTTTCTTGCAACTCTGTCGGTCACTTCGAATTCCAATAATCCATTTCCTTTTCGATGAGTTCTTCAGGGCGGCACATAATTCAAATATCGTCTGATACGGATCTGTTGCGAGTAAAGGCAATAAATAATCAGTCCACAAGAAATCGAAAGACGTGTCCCTTGTTGTTGAAACAGAAACAAAAACCAGTCGCCATTTCAATTGCCCCAATCAAATTCGAATGGATTTTTTCAAACAAAAACGGAGAAACGGTTCGACCATGTCTGATGTCGGGAATGTAGTTCGAAAACGATTCAACGATTTCCTTATTGGTTGCTGAATTGAAAAACGATTCTTCAAGACGGCCTTTGGATGGAGATACATATTAAAGTTATGATTCTCGTTGATATTGATTGCTTGATATTTATTTTTATGCAAATAAAAAATGAACGGAAATAGTTAAATAATCATTGTTATTTTTGTCACACGACTGCAATTGACGGACTCACGTATTCAGATCATTGAATTCTGAAATCAGCCTTTCTTCAGTCTGAAAGTAGTCCTATGTCAATACTAAATCAATCACCTATTTTAACACTAATATTAATACCTACTAACAGTTGAAAGAATTTATTGAGCTCAACTTCATTCTTTTAGTCGCAATAACGCTTATATATACGATAATGAACAGATCAGTCAGAAAACGGATTCAGGTGAAGAAAGGTTTTGACATTGAACTTTTCCATCTTCATACAGAAAATATTCCATAACGAATGTGTGGAATACGAACTGAATGGAAAAAGGAGATTTTTGTATGATTCAATGTTCACGTGAAAGTAGTTGTTTCAGGAGGGCTTTTTTTTCAGTTTGTATATGAAAGTAACTTCTATGCATAATCTACACATCTCTGAAGTGTATTTTATTTTAAATTCTATCGTTTTCTTCCTCCCTTCAGAGGTTTTTCATATTCTTTTTATAAAGATGAAGAAGTGAAAACCTGTCTTTCCCAAAAACTGATATGTCCTAAAAATAAGCCCCTTTCAATTTGAGCATACAGGTAATATCAGAAATTTCAGTTTATGATGCCTAAAGATCGGTAAACAGAATTTATTAGGAAAATATTTATTTGAGAAATTTGAGATCGTCCAGAATATTGCTGTGAAACAATTTTTCGAATTCTGCTTATATTTGTAGGTCGCAAAACCAGCAATGTCCATATTTCTAGATATCGTATAATAAAAGTGCAGTATGAATGAATAGAAATGGCTCGATACTGTATTATAATTGTAAAGCTTTGACGTAAAGCATAATGAACTGTTTCTTCTACTTCATAATTTGTATTTATTTTGATTGTTCTGATGGCCAATGTAAGAAAATCTTTTTATACTCATAAGCGAATATATTATATTCTCAGTCTACTATTAACAAATGTTAGTCGTAGAAATGTGAAAATATTTCATTTTTAATGTGCCATAATTCAGAATGATCTGGATATTATAATTATTTTGATATTCATCGAATGAGGTGCTTTGAGTTCTGCTCACATTCGAGAAATGTTTATGTGGCATGGATCAGTTGAAAAGAATAGGGTAATGATTGTATTTTGGAATTTTGAACAATTACTTTGATATGGGAAATTGTAAGGGAGTCGGAAAGTTATAAACAATGCCAATGTGGAATAAGTGAAAGTGAAGTAGGACCGAAAAACATGAATAAAAAAATGATTCGTGGTCTGAATGTGATGATTCATGTTTATTCTCGTCAATTTTGATTTTGTATTCTTGTCAGTACAAGATAAGTTTCGAATCATATTCAATACCAACATTTATCTAAGATAAAAAATATAATTATTTAGTTCAGATTAACCTTTGAATGTACTTACTAGTGAAATTGACTCACTTATTATTCAGTACTTTTTCTACCCTCTTCATCGTCTGTAAATTAACATAAATCAACAGTTATTTATATTTCAGGACTATATTATTGAAGACAGGTCCGTATGCTGATACATTTTATTAGATAATAATCCCTGAAACTTTCAAACAAATCGGAGAGAGACTTTTTTATTCGATTCTCAAAAGTGCAAGAGAACTTGTTTGTTTATTAAAAAATTTCAGGGCAATACTAATTATCATATTATAGATGGAGTGAACTGGATTAAGGTGAAAAAACTATATTTCCCAGAAGATATCTCATTAATTCGTGACAAGTCAACGATATGAAGAAAAGCAATTCAATTAATGCCAACTTTCTTCTAATAGGTAAATTCAGGACATGACATAACTTGATTTGAACAACCAAAAAAATGTTTTCAGAATATCTTGACGGAAAATTGTATTTTTTATTCTGAATATGGAAAATGTACAAATGTATCGGGTGTCAGTACTCCGTAATACAAATTATCATGTCAACTATCTTCATCATCTGAAGAGAAGAAGTAAAATTCATTTTGGAAAATATATATGTTTTCGCAAAATTCTCGCTGGTGCTAGTGATAAAAATTATTTCACTTCACGTGCTTGAGAATTATTGTGATAAGGAAATCTAAAACTTTATTATATGTGAAGTAGAACATATTATTACTAATTTTATGTTGTTCATTTCTCTGTTGTATGTTCTGAACTGTATCTAATCCGTATAGATTTCCAATATCAACAGTATTTCTTGAGTATTACTGAAGTTTTTTTCCAACCCTAAATATTTTCAACACGTGTTCAGTGTTAAAAATAACGTAATAATTCCAGTAATATTCATTACTACACCAAAAGTTCCAAACAGTGTATCATAAGTATTTCTTGATTGGTATATTCATTTGGAAAAGTTCTGCTGTTTTAAATGTCGCGTATCTGTTTCTCAGGCTATTAGAATTGTTGTAAGATAAAATGTTTTTGAACATGTTATACCTGTTAAAATCTGTTTTTTCGCTAACGAGTTGTCGCGCTCCTAGGAACGACAACTCTCAAAAGTCGAAACTTGTGCGAACTAAGGACTAACGTGGTTTTACATTTAAACGTGTGATTCGTAACACTGGTGAACGATAGGAAGTGAAAATAAATCAATTGTCAGGACTTGCAGTTCGAACCACCGGTCCACACAGTCGATTGAGTTAGTGAAGCAAACCACCTATGTCATCCTAACAGGCTACCGTCCCACCAAAATGTTCCATATTATATCACATACGTTAATAAATTATTGAAGTTTTGTTAAAACACCAAATACTGAAAACGTATCTCAAAATTCATATATGTTTGTTAATAGTTCCTGTTTTAGCCAAAGAAATGTAGCCAATTTTTGGGAAAGAATGTTTTTAGCTTTCTTCTACTACATCTTGAAACGAAAAATTGTGAGAATCTTCCAAATAAAGAAAAAAAAATATCAATTTCAAAAGAAGTAACTCTATATGCAAAGAAGTAACTTTCACAAAAACTGAGAGAAAAAGCCCTCTTGAATCAACTACTTCTATATAGACATTGGATTAGGGCGTAATTCAATACGGAGTTTACTTCCAAAAATATAACCCTTTCAATTTAACAAGATTTCTTTGGCTGGGATTCAATCAAATAAGCGAATGAATGTCATTACGATGTTGTCAATGACATAAGTAGATTGAATTCATTCCGTGACATAAAATCGTAATTTATGAATGAATTGTGTGTTTTTTCTTATGATGTTATTCAGATTGGTACTGAAGAGCACTAAGGCAAGTGTCTTACGTCGAAACATCGATGTCTACCAGTGAGGATGACAGTGTTCCATGTAAGTGGAATTTTCACCTTTCATTTAGTATATTGTGTAGAAATCCTGTGAATGATATATGATTCAGTTTCATAACGAATGTTTGGAATACAAATTGAGTAGAGAAAAGTGTTTTTTGTATAATTCAGTATTTGTTTCGAAATAATTTTTTTTCGTGTAATTCGATGATTATGTGGAAATAACTGTTTCAGGAGGCTTTTTTCCAGTTTGTGTGAAAGTTACTCCTACACATCTATGTATAGAGTTGGTTCTTTTTAAATTATTGCTTCTTTTCTTTCTTTGGGAGATTTCCACATTTTCTGTATGAAAATGGAGTAGTAGAAAACCAGAAACTTTCCCAAAAATTAATCACTCCCAAAAATATAACTCTTTCAATTTAAATAATGTAGCCAATGATCCGTATTCAATAATTATTTATCAATATAATGATAACTAGAAGTCAATTCCAAACTTTTCCAATATTCTTCATACAATAAAGTTGATAGAAAAATATATTTTATTAGTGGTAGTGTCTGAACTGTCTCAGTAGATAACAGTTCAGATAAAAAAGAAATTATCAAGTTTAGTTAAGCCTTATAGTAGGTTTAGAAAACGTCATTTGGAGTCTATTTTATAATTACATGACATTCTTCATTTAATAGGGTTGATTGAAAAGTAGCTGAGTATATGTTAGCCGTGGATATTTTTCCGTTATATTTCAAACAAGGCGCACAGTATGTATATTTGCCTGACTTTGAATTATGACAGTTTCTTTTATAATAACTGTATATGGTTATTATAATAATGATAGTTTTAAATAAACTTAATACTATAACTAACTATAAATACTATGAGCTAAATTTAAATAAAATATGTACAACATTTTGTACATATTTTAGTGACATTTACAATTACCATATTTTAGTGTGTCCCAACCTCGACCAGATATTTTTCTCGAGATAATTCATCTAGTTGGAGTTGGGATGATTGTGCAAAATTACATGGCTGACGAATTGTGAATAGCTATGAAGTTTCCTAGGTGGCTCGAGAAGTTACTAACATTGCCTACCCAGGGCTAATGCCCAACGTAATCGATGCCGCTGACACAAAAAATCAGCATATTTGAGTGGGAACTAATCAAAATTGGAAAGAAAAACATTATTGGTTTCAAAAATACTGTTGCTAGGCAACATATTCCGGTATCACGTAAATTAATGTTTGATTTACCAGATACAAATGAATAAAAGATTAACTGAACACAATGAAATAAACAGCATTTTTGATTAATGCCCACCCAGATAGCACAACCAGTACCATATGTAGTGATTTCATGATACTAACATTACTACTATTCTACGATTTCATGATATAATAATTACTAATTCACTGTTATATTTTCTCACGCTTGCCATTACCGTCATTTACTTGTCTTTTTTGGTGTGTGTTTCAACTAACCCCAATCTTCGTAATTAGTGGACAGGAAACATACCAATGAAAGAAAAAAAAGAATCTATCGAACGAACATGATTTGAGAGTTGTCAAAGGTACGAAAATAACTCATCAGCCTGGAGAACCGGTGTTATTTTTCAAATTAGATGTCGGCATCGTATCTTTAACGACGAACTTCAGAAAGTACAGATCCTGACTTTTCACATATCGGGTTTCAACTGAATTGCCTACAAGTCTGTCATCGGTGTGCTAATCACCCTCATTGCTTCTATCATCGGATAATATAGACCGTATTTTTACAGTGGTTCAGATATCACGAATAAATTGTTTTTGTACATGGATTGATTGATGACTTTTATTTATGATGATGCACTAGAAAATAAATTATTGTTACACCATTATTAAAAGCGTTTTTATTTCATCCAGTTTGATGAAACTGAACGCATAATGGATTAAAATTACGAATATTACTTAGTAATACCTAAGGAAGATGCGTAGATCACATCCAAAAATAAAATTTTGAAATTTGAATCATCCGAAGTAATCACTAAGTAGTTTATCTGTTATGATGAGTATAGAATACGTAACAACACATTTTAAACCATATTTCGAATGAAACGTTCATATGAACGTGTTTGTTTCAAGAAGGTTTTTACTTCCGGTTTGTGGAAGTCTCTCACGTTTTTTTTTGTATACAAATGGAAAAGTAGTAAGCCAGATAATTTTTTCAATAACGGGCTTTTAAAAAAATGTAGGTGCTTGGGAAGTTGGTGTAAAACATAAAAGTTTCGAAGGTTGTGTCTGAATATATGTGAAAGTGTACCAAGCCAAATTAAAGAAGGTCATCTAGATAGATTATGATTACCATCAGTAATTAATAATTCGAATGTTAATATGAATTCACCTTCGTAGTACACATGAGAGAAAATAAATGAGTTCACTAATTTGAAACTACCATTTGTTACCATAAAATGGAAGACTATAAACTATCTCGATAAACGAACAGGTCTCTTCTAATTATCAAAATAAGTTGATTTCAATCCCATCATAAATTGGTATTTTTTTCTAAAATTCTAATATATTTTATTTAAATGGCAGAATTCTAATGTTTATATAAATAATAATAATATTACCATCATTATAATTGTTGTAAACGAGTTTATAGTTGATTAATTTGCCACTTACATTCAAATAAAAAGAAATTGTGTGTAGGAATTCCTTTTTACGAAATTCTTCTTTTCGGATTTTCACCTCTCACAATATGATGAAAATATTGAAATTGCAGTGAAAATGTGTAGAAAAGACAACCTTTTTTAGTTCAACTCGGTAAGTTACTTCATAAATCAAAGTATTGTTTTAAATGAATAATTTTTCATTCATTATTCATTTATTATTTTAGTCTATCAATAAAAGAACTAAGAAGCTTTACAGATACTTATCTCAATGTTTCAAAAGGTAAAATCTGCCTCTGTCTCTAGGGCTTAAAACAAAGTGAACAAGCGAAGCAAAACCTGCGAGTGGTATTATATTTTTTCATTTCTGAAGACGGTGAGAAATGTTAGCCTCCGAAACGTTAAAGTAAATGTCTGTATAATTTCTTAGCTTTTTTATATAGTCAATTGCATTGAATAGATATGTTACTGATAAATAGAACATTTTTCTTTGTGAAAAATCGGAGTTAACTAAAAAGTTGATCCTTTCTACACCTGTATAAAGTTCGCTATTAGAAATTTTATATTTTTTTTTCAGTTTTTGACATGTGAAAATAACCGAAAAAGACTAATAACAAATTTCGGAATTTCGAATCATTTCAAATTCAAAAAATGTTTCTGAAACCATACTACAATTACAAAGTATTACCGATAAACGTTTTACAAAAGTCGAGAACGAAGTTAACCCCTGGTTATAAAGTACCAGAAATGAATTTCGGTAAGTTAATTCATAAAATAATCAACAGTTTTATGTCAGAATTTTCCTTCAAGAATTTAAATAATTGATATTTTGTTGTGTTTCTGGTATATATCAGTCATAATATCTTGTGAAATACTCAACGAGTATACGGATATATAACCTAATACAATTTTTTCCGCTTCATAATGTGAATCCAAACAGTACAAGCCGACAATTGCGAAAGGGGTAAAATGAAAAATAAACACAAATAAAACGTAAACGAGTAGGAAATGACAAAAGGTACTAAAAAATAACTATTATTGTGTTTGTTAGCCACGGGGGTTGTCCTGGGCCCCCTACAGATCCTCAGGCACTCACAATACTTTCATTGTATAACATGTTAACATAGTGGGTAGATTAACCAACCCTAAGCAGATTGTAATACAGATGTAGCGGAATGCTTTCAAAGTTCACAGTGGTTTGCCGCAGTATACATATTGGGCGTTGAAGCTGCTCATGTTTCTCCAGGAAATCTCACACAAACTTTACAAAAATATGTATTCAACAGAGGAAGGGGACATGGGATACTAACTTTGTGAATAACAAAAAATGAGAACTTCGGTTAAATCAAGTTTGGTGCTTTGTTTGTTGTATTTTGTCTTCAGTTATTGATGAGAATCATTTTCTACACTTTGGAAAACGAAATTCTGAATATTTTCCGCATTTATAACAACAGTTTCCACACTTTACACAAAAAAAAATGTGTGACACAGGATAAGCATGCTTTCATTCCATACCATTTATTGATCCATTCATTTACTGCAAATCAAGTTGAAATGAATTCAGAAAACATAAAACTTCTTGTTTCATCGGGTGGTAACCATAAAAGTGATATATAGATTTTGTGAAAAAACTACATATTTTTGCCTAGGAAGGCCATCTTTTCATTTGTTTATGATATTTATTCAAAGTTTAATTCTGGTATTATAGCAGCTGCTGTTTTTATGATCTTCCTAAGGCGTTTGATTGCGTTGATCATAAGATATTGCTAAGAAAAAATCACCAATACGGCTGCAGAGAAATGATGTTCAAATGGTTTGATTCTTACCTTTCAGGAAGGAATCAAATTTTTGTGTGGTGTTCCATCAGTTTTACGACCCGTGTTTTCTTTATTATATGCCAATGACATTGAAAATTTGAGCATTTCTGGAAATTTCACTCTTTTCGCTGATGACACGACGATATTGTGGAACAACAATAACTCAAATGATTTACAAAGTTCGATATCTAATGATATGAAAAAAATCAAGGAGTGGTGTGATGCTAATTTGCTATCCTATTATAATAATAATATAATATAATAACAATAATTTGCAAATCCTATTATAATTTGCCAGAGTTCTATAATGATAAATTTACGTGACAAAATGTGCATATTTGATTTTGGGTTATATAAGATTTTTGTTCATATTCTTATTTGGATATAAATGTTTGATTGTCTGGTGCAATAGGTGTGTTTATTTAAGTAATAATATATATAGTACCTATATATGTTATTATATACGTTTTGATAATATTTTTAAACAAATATATACACAACCATGTTGATAAAAAATTTCTGCGTTGAACTATATTGTATTTTATAACTTTACTTTTTTGTAGGTGTTTTTTTATTCACATTTTATATTTGTATACTTACGTTTTCATTTATTTTTCACAAGCTTTGTCCACAAGATTTATTCTTAATATGAGCATTATTATTTCTCAAAATTGTTTCAAATCGAATTCAGTTTTGTCAGACAATAGACAGAAAACTAGTAAATTGATAATCAATTTAGAAAATATTCAGGTGAGAAACATAAACGTTCTATATATATATATATATTTATAGATTTCAACTTCTTTGAAATAAACGTGTTTTTGAATTGAAAATGCATGGTGTGCTGAAAAAAGGTTTATCCATCAATAAGTTGTCAGATCAAACCAGAGTCAGACAACGCACTCATGAGAATGTAAAAATGATAACATATTTCCTTTTGAAGACAGCGTCTATGGGATTGAAAGAAGACTCAATCCACCAGTATCAAAGATAAACGAGAGTCCCCAAGGCGGTCAGCTACAAAGTCAAACTCGACATCGACTGCCGAACGAATTTTGACCTATCGATGGTGCTAAGCGATCACCAGCTCATATGAATGGTAAAAATCAAAACTTGTTTTAGCCGGGAATTAACGTGGTTTTATTTTTGATAAGTCATTCTCAGCAATTCAAAAATAAGGCTAAAGTCACCCCGTTGAAGGACAAGATTACCTAGATCAAAAAGGTTATTGCTTTCGATCGATATTCATGCCGAAAAAATCTATCCAACTTGTCAGTTACAATTATTTTTATAGAATGCATTATATCCAAAAATCGTAATGTTTTCAATTGTATCTATTCAAAATCTTTCGACGATAAATGGCAGATTTGCATACACAAAACAATGGATGAAATCAACTTGTTGTTAAATCTTTTCTCTCAGAAGTGAGCATGTCCAATCAAAACTAATATATTTTTATATCATTTTTTTACTCAATATTTTGCCAATTTTTATTCACGTACTATGGTTATGATACCATATTGTTTTTTAAATTCATCCATTTATTGTATTATATGATCTAGAATTCTTATAGATATATATGGTGTTTGCCGAAAAAATGGTACATAGTGATGATTTTGGGCCTAATGATGGTTTTGGACATTGGAAAGCATGCCTTCTCGAGAACTTCGTCAAAATTGCGGAAAAAAATCATTTCACCTTTTTTTGGTAATCGTATGTTCAGAACTATTCGCTGAAAAAAGATATAGGTACAAGTAAACAGAATTTGCAGAAGATTCCTCTTCATTACATACCGCATCGTATAATCCATTAACCGCTTCGATATTCTTACCGAAAACCTCTTTATATTCAAAATCATCACTCGCGTTCATAGAATTTATGAAAATTATTATTTCACAATAAAATTCCCACGAAACTGAAAGAAAACGTTTGTGGTGATAACATGGAAAACTTTGAAACGAAAAGGTTACTTTAGAAAAGGAAGAGCTGCATTGTAACCCAATCAGAGACTTGATAACTGAAGCTACCGCCACACTACAACGAGAACAAACATTGCAGGTTGAAGAAGTGACGTCACAGATGCCCAGACCAATAATAGCAGACCTTACACCCCTATGAAGGCGTGTACACAGAGGTAATACACTGCGAAACTTTAAACGCGTTTTTCTCGAAAAATTGTTTCCTTTCGTACAATACGTATCTTTTTTCGGCAAACACCACATATCTCAATAGATTTTGATTGTTCGGTTAGCGATATAGCAACATTTTCGATCAAATTTAATATTTTACATCCCATCATTCATTCAAAAATATCTTCATCTGACATTTACAAAACATTTTTCACCTTTTACATTATTGCGAAATATATTTTCTGATGGAGAGCATAACGTGAAAATCGAATTGAATAAGATCCTTGATTTTATGTCCTGCTAGGGCACTTTCAAAAATAGTATTAGAATTATTCTCCTCTCACATCACTTATCAATGAAATTTACCATTATGGAACAATTCTCAGATATTCCATAAAAGAAGAAATTGTTTCCACTTCAAGAAAGCTTCTTAATAGTAACCACTTTGTTTTATTTCTTGACTGAAGGCGTCAGAAAAATGTTGGTAAATATTTCAACAACACTTGTAAGTACAGTTTGTCTTTCTTCAACGAACCGTTGTGTGGATACATTAGAAGCGAGGATTGAGACCGCCGTGGGCAGGTAATTAGCAGCGCTAACAGATGGAGTTACATTCATTATCATCATTTTCGGAACGAAGTTGCTAGTTAATTCTAATTTTGTTACTGGAATTGAATGGCTTAAGCAGATCCGTTCTCGTGAAAATCGCGACCTATCAATGTCAAAAATATTCAATCTATATCGATACTTTGAATATTTTTGGAACTACAAGAACGATAGGTGCATCGATACATCAAATATTTATTGAAACTATCTTCCAGAAAAATTTTCATCAAAATTACAAATACGAGACTGATAATGTTGATGATAATATAGGATCTTTCTGGTTTGATCCTTTGTTCTGGACACAATAAGACCATGTATGCTTTTGAAGACAAAGTTCTTGGTCTAGTTCATTTCTTTGGAAGTTATCTATTCAATTATTTAATAACAAGAGATCATAAAACAGGATTGTACCATGTGATCAGAATGTATAATGGATGTATAATGGGAAAAGTTTCAACCAACGTAAATGGTATTTATACCCCCTTCTCTGCCAAGTGGTATCGAATTTGTATACGTGAAATACCTTGGACAGTTGAAGTCTATCAGATTATTCAGTATTTTGTGGATGAGTAAGTAATTCAAGAAGAAATCACTGATACTGAATTCGCTGAAATCACTATTTTCAAAACCTGAAATGAACAAAGTATCGAGACTAGACAACTTTGATGACTTCCGCTGGGAGTTCATCCGGATCGGGCGCTTTTTTCTCTTTCAGTCTTTTTTCTCTTTTAGTCTTTTGTTGGCTTCCATGAGTTCATCCATTGTGAACGGTGGTATTTCCTCTGGTACCGTTGGTAGTCTGTCTCATTTTTTAATCTGGTGAGATGGAAACAACGTGTTAGCAAATTTTATTTGTTCCTCTTCAGTAAGTCCAATCGGCTGTCTGACTCTAAGCTTGTTAGCTACTATTTGATAACCCTTTCCCCAGATGTCCGCATCTACTTCTTCTATCAGTGTTCTCCTCCCTTTCTGTTTGGCTTCTACTATTGTTTTCTTCAGATCATTTTTGCTTTGTTTGTATTCAGCTTGCCTCGGTCTTTTTTGAGGTTCATCATTACCTGTGTTCGATCTTACTACTTTTCTTCTAGCCTTAGCATATGCCTTACGTTTTCCTGCATCCTCTTCAGTCCACCAGTATACCGGAGTTCTATAACCTTTCACTCTTTTTTTCGGGAATATTTTGTTACATGCAGCTTTTATAATTTTTGTTAGTAGTGCCACTTCGATCCCATTCCCTTTCGTAAGAAGTGATCATCCAATTTCTTTAGAAACTTTCTGTAAGTCTTCTTTCACTATTCTCCATCCTTGACATTCGTTGATCGTGGCTCTGCTCTGTTCTCCTATGATCTCGTAGACTATATGTTGGTGGTAGCTCAGTCTCTCTTCTTCTATGACCTTCCAGCCGCTCACAAATTTTGCAATTTTGTTGGTGCTGAAAGTCAGGTCAATATAGGATGTACAGTTTCCCCTCACGAAAGTTGGTACATTTCCCGCGTTGTGCACTAAGAGATCTTCCTCGCATAGCCATTCAGATAGAATTTGGCCCCTTCTGTCTCCCACCGGTGAGTCCCACATATAGGATTTGGAGTTGAAATCTCCTCCTACTAATATCTCCTTTTTACGTTTTGTCTGAGCTCTTTCAGGAATTCATTAAAAGTGTTTATATCTATATTTGGGGATCTGTAGAAGCCGTATATTATAAACCGTTTACTTTCAATCCAGACGAAGCCTGATCCACCCCATTTGTTCAATGCGTAATTTTTTTTATTACGTGTGGCCGCTCTGCAACTGTATATATTGCCCGGTAATACAGTAATATTATCCATATTATGTGTTTGTTTCCCTTCTTCTCTTTTTTCCGCGCCTCCTGAAGCTTTCTATATTCTGGACATTTCATCGAGTCCGCTTTGTGGCCATCTACATCCAGTTTAATTTTCACATCTTCCTCTGTACCATTTGTTTCTTTCATTAGCACATCTACCTCTTTTTCCGATACTGTCATCTATGCCCAGTATCATAAATGTTTCGGTTCTCTGTTTCATATGTTTGTTTCCCGGAAGAGGGCTCTGTTCTTTTCCTCTTTGCTTTTTATTTTGACCTGTACGTTGCCGTTTTGTGTTTTATTCATTCTATCAATAACTATACCTCCTGCAACTACTTCTTCTTTAATTTTTTTTATGAGCTGGGCATATGTCATCTGCCCTGTTGGCTTCAGGATATAAATCTCTTTATCCTGCCTTTTTCTGTTTTCACTCCACCCTGTGTTATTTTCTCCATATAGCACGATATCCATTACATTTTTTCTGGCTTCATGTTCTAAGAACTTTCTAATGTTCTCATCATCTATCACTTTTGTAGTCACGCATACTATTTCACTAATGCCGTTCCTTCTGGATATCTCCAAGACCTTCTTCAAATTCTTCCTGAAGCCACTTCTGTCTGTTTCTTCCCTCGCCTCTATTGTGATAATGTATGTGAATTTTTCTTCTGTTTCGTTAATATTCCCTTGCTCTTTCATCATTACGTTAACCGCTTTTGCTCCAACCCGGCTTCCTGCCTCAAGTTCTTCCTTCCCTAGGATTTTAGCGATTTGTTGGCACCTCTCTGCTACTTTTTTGGTGGTTTTGTCCATATTCATGTCTCCTTGTTTCGTAATAATAACGACCACGCTTCCTTCTTCTATCAGTTCTACATCTATGCTTCTTTTACAATTCTGAAAGACTTCATCTGGCCATTGTAACTCCATAAGTTCTCTTGTCTCTTCTTCGTTCAGATTATTCTCCAGTTCTGTTTCTACTTTACTAACCATATTCGTTGTCTCCTCCCAATCGTCCACTGTTTAAGTGCCTATCACCCTTGTTTCCGTTATAGTCTGTATCTTTGGAAGACTTTCTTGCTTTTGCCTTTGCTCTGCCCTCTCCTCCGCGTTAAGTTTTTTCATCACCTTCGCCATTACTTTTATCGCTTTGGGCATTTTATTTACGTAGCAGCAGTATCTAATTCTAATCTATCTGATACTGTTTCTGTTACTGATGTGGAGCCCTCTTCTCTCTCTGCTGTTTGAACTCTCATTAGAGAGTATTCTACGGTTCCGGTATTTCTCCTATTAAATTTTGTTTATTTTTTACTTCCATTTATATCTCACGAGCAGCTAGGACGGGCGCAGAGCCCCGCTTACGCCAGTAAGGCTTTATATTCCAGGAGGTCGCCCGTTATCACGGACGCACCGTGTTCGCGACCACGTCCGTGTGATCACGCACCCCTCGACACGGTAGTTAACGTCTTGGGTTCCGGATTTTTCTAATTTACTCCATTGAAGATGTAGACATGAAAATGAAAAATCCCTAGCCCTCAAATGCTCTAATAGCGCCGGGATGGGAAACAAACAAGAGTTGACCAAGGAAGGCCTGCCAGTAAAGATGAAAGGGATCCCACCCAAGACTAGTTGAAAGAAGGTAAGAATCCAGCTCGGGCACTGCAGGATCGACAGTTCCGTATGCACCAGGAGAGCACCCCAGGAGTGAGTAGTAGTAGTGGTAGTATTAGTAGTAGTAGAAGTTTATTTATGTAATAATTTGGTAAATCACATTTTAACAAACAGAAGAAATCATGTGTATCATGTGTATCATGATGGAGCCATGGCTTCATCATCATGATGATGGAATACTTTCCAGTCTAACCAGTCTTCACAAAATAGAATTTATTGAAAATTGAATGCACTGAAAATTTTTCAGATATGAAATATCACAGGGATCATCATATACACTTGTCAAAAATAATATCCCGAACAAAATTTTATTAACTAATTGCTTACCTTTGGAAGAGGTTTCTTCTTCCTGATGTGCATCTGACTGATTGGAATCACATTTGGAACGTTAGCTCTAACTTTATGAAGAATACAGTTGACGTTCACTAAAAAGATACTGGTGTTTTTGATGACATCTCCGAGATAAGGCACATCTTGGCCCAAATACTTTCTTGTTACCTTATCGGCTTCGGGAAGAATATGCCAGTAGTATATTGCTCTGTACCAAATATGAAACAGCACGCTTTTGACCCTTTCAACGAATGACAATTCCTTGTCGAAGCCGTTGTAAACTATGTCTGGAGAGATGATGGGGTGAGTAGGGTTTCCAGCGGCATCGTGGAATTCAAGAAATATGTCGAAGGATGACACCCCTGAAAAAATAAGTACATATGTTCGTGTCTAAATCTTGGAAGACAGTCGACCAAAGATCGCTATCCAGAAATAACGTTAAGTTGGTGATTACGTTATTAAGGATTAGTTATATTCCATTCACACTGATATCAAATTAACTTGAACAGCGATTTCTGACTGCTGTTCTACCAAATAGTCTTAAATTCACTATGGATGCGTTAACATTGAGGAAATATTTACTTGATAAAGATATTAGAGTATCAAGAATTTCACTGGTTTGATGTAGAGCATGGTTTAACAGATTCGCTTCGAACTCTAAGTATAACTAAGACTCGTCAGCACAACTGTGTATGGTTCAATATCTCAAGACTTTTATGTAATTGACTAGTATATAAAACAAATAATAAAGGTCTAAATATTGAACCCTGAGGACCACCATGTTTGACTTCAATAGATTTATATGCATTATTGTTTGTGACAATGCATACGGAACGGCTGTGGAAATAGTACCCAAGTATTGTCATACTATCAATCCCACATACAGATAATCAAAAGTCACTCTTTCCAGATCCAGATCCAAGGAAATACTATCTGAAATTGTGTGTATGAGATGAGATTTGGAAATCTATTAAATAATGACTGCTCAGTTTTCCTCACAAGTGACTATGTAAGAAATATGGTGGAAGAAAAAAACTTTCTGATGAATTACTTCAAACTAGTAGGGTATATAAAAAATAGTTTGACTTATCATGGTGACATAGTTGTCCAAAAAATTATTGAATTATTATCAGTCTACAAAAACTTTTCATTTTTTCTTATAGTTACCGCATTAGGAAAACTTGGAATTGATTTTGAATTTTTTTTCTAAAATTTGAATCACAATTTGAAGACCCTAAGATGAATCTTTATTAATAGGTTTCTCACTAACGATGACAAGTCATATTAAAGTCTGTTTTCCTCTTCAATCAAAACAAGTGGAAAAATTCATATGTATATACTTCCTCCTTATGGTTTTCATGCGTGTTCACAGATATATTTAGGAAGGAAAATGAAGAAGTCTCTGTTATTATCGTGGATGCATATATCTTATTTGGTTATTCAGAACTCTTGTTGAACCATTCAATAAGCTGTCTTAGTTTCTGTTATGCAAGATATTTCAGTAATCACTTATTTAAATAAATTGATAGATGTAGCCGTTACTACGTGGTAGGAAATCATAATGAAGAAAAAAGAATTACACTTTCTGTTTTTAGCACTTTTATTTGTAGCTGAAGTTACTCCAGTTTCGTCCTATAAGGACATTTTCAAACTCATACATTGAACTATTGGTTGGTGGTTTCATTCCGAAACCTGGGAAAATCGGATAGCACTCGGCGAAGGCTTTGAGACCAATTAGTCTCATGTCATTTGCGTTGAAACTGCTAGAAAAACTACTTGACAGGCATATCAGGAACGTAACACTGGCTATCAGACTATTACATCGAGACCAACCATTATGCATACAGGACAGGTATATCAACAGAAACGGCTCTATGTCGAGTAACAGAAAAAGTAGAATATACTTACAAAAACAAGGAAGTACGTTCAGCTGCTTTCTTGCACTTTGAGGGCGCATTTGATAATACATCATTAGTGGATAGACTGCATGCTTCGGCAAAGAATGGTATATACAACCATCATGGGGAAAACAGTCATAGCAAGGGGATGTCCTAAGGAGGGGTTCCCCTGTGTTATGGAACCTTGTAATGGACGAGCTACTATGTCTCTTGGGCCATAATGAGTATAAAGCACTAGGCTATGCAGACGACTTAGTCATCTTAGTCCAGGGTAAATACAATAATGTAGTGAAGCGATGTATGCAGCAGGCCCTGAACATTATAACAAGATGGGCCGAAGAAGAAAGGCGACCATAGTAACATTCACCAAGAGGACTAAAACGGAGGGTCTCGGACCTCTAAAACTTCGAGGTGAAGAAATACAAGTGACGGGG
>WOGP01001512.1:0-18855 GCA_015342065.1 Leptinotarsa undecemlineata | reverse complement strand
GTGATGTGTGGAAGAACTGTGTGGCACACGTTATAAAAGAAGAGAACAAATATTATGTACAAAATTCCATAAATCCGATCGTTATTCTATCAACAAAATCAACTACTTTAAATTTCTAAGTTTTTCATGATTACCCATGGTGTAAAAATTCAGTTGAGATAACTTTTTCATGGGGTGATCAGTTGCTATGATTGTAAGAATGAGTAACTGAAAAACTACCACTGGAAAGTAATATGCCGACGCCTATGTCGAGGCGGGAATTCCTTCTCTGTGCTGTTCCAATTGGTATTGGAAATACTATACCATACATAGATACAGGTATTTACCTGTTCTAGGTTTCTGTGTCTCGAATTAATTTTACAACACGCCACGCGAATCAAATAAAGCAGTGACTACAACTTTGACATTTGATTGAACTTAGCGTGATTTTTTTGGACTTGGCATTCAATTTAATATTTTCGGGGATAACGTTTTTGACAGTATAATTTATTACTGAAAAAAGTATGGTTGGGCAACAGGATCAATTTTTTCTTGAAAAAACAATTGTTTTTTTGTCGAATTTAATTAAATTCGAATACTCGAATTTAATTAAATTCTTCTTCAGGGCTCTGTAACAATGAGTTTTCATAAACATACCTCCCACAAAACTCATACGATTATTATCGGTTCAATTTTACAAGAAATAATGAGTGTTAACACTGGAAGAGATATCGATGGGTTTGATACTGCATATTTCAATTTTCAGTTGAAGTAATCAAGTAAAATAGCTGAATAATTTATCCTTTTTTTCTGTCATTGAATAAAAACTGCACATCACCTTATCAGAATCACAGAAAAAACCTTCCGTTTGTTTCATGCCGTTTCGTGTTGGTGTTGTCTCGAAAATTTGGTTGTTTCAATGTTTTTTACTTTTTAAATATGTATCTGATATGTCTGATGCTTTTGAAAATAGTGATATTCTCAAGACAAAGAAACTACTTTTTGGTGAGTAATTTAATTGAGAACTAATTATTTCTTATTAAATTCAAACGATAATCATCGTATAGGTAGGTTTTGTGGGAGGTATGTTTATAAAAATTCATTGTTACAGAGCCCTGAAGAAGAATTTGTTTAAATTCAAAACATCGGCAAGAAAACAATTGTGTTTTTGAGGAAAAATTGATCCTGTTACCTATCCAACTTCTCTTCAGAAAAATCATTAGATCACTAACCTAGTTAGTCTGATTTGCTAGATCCTTGCTCATATCTCTATGAATTACAACTGCCCCCACTCATCTGACTCTAACTTCCGCCTGCTAGATTTGATATCATATCATCAATATACTATTATTCGGTCTACAATGAAGATTAGGTGCGACTGCATTTTTTTATTAGCTAACTATATAAGCGATCTGTTTTTGTTTATCACCCACTTTGCGGTTATATAGTTATGACCTAAGTAAAAGAATCTGCTTCATACCAAATAATAAATTATAATCTCTTTACTGTTTGCATTGTATTGAGATAACAATTCAACATTTATTTTCAGTTTGAACGAGAGAGTGATGTGTGATAGTTCCACTGGCACTAATGGATCAAAAGGGAGCAAGGAAAAAGAAGGCCCATCCTAAGGAAAGAGCTAACTTTTTGTCGAAAATTACTTTTTTGTGAGTAATAGTGCTTTGTCCAAATTTGTATATATGAAAAGAAAGTATCTATGAGACAATCGTACAGCAATGTTATTCGAAAAATGTAAACATGATATGTGCCAGGAAGATATGGACAACTGGAGGGTTTGTGATACGTGTGACACGTGTGACACGTGTGTGATACGCAAAATTTCGTTGACGAATTTGTCAAATCACTACTAATAGTAGCACAGTCAAACTTGTACAACTTAAATTATCAGTTGAAGTAGATAAGTAAATAATTCGTCAGCGAAGGAGTGGAAATATTCCTGCAACTGAGTAAATTGAAATTAAGCATGTTCAGAAATACGATTCTTTTTATCAGTTTCAGGATCATTACTTTGTTAGTATTTATTTTCATGTATCTATTTATCGAAACTACTATACATGTATATTTGCAGAGAGATGTATTGAAGGACACACACACAAAACATAGCAATAGTCTTAAAACAAGGTAATTACAGTGATTTGAATAGAAAAGCAGATATAAAAAGTAATGGATGAGAGTAACAAAGCAGCAGAAATAAAATTAAACATATCTATGAAATATTTGATTTTCTATTTCACATCCAAATTATATACAAGTATATGACGGAATTGGCCGATACTTGTACTTTTTGGCATATCCTCGGCGATGTTTTTATATCCTGAATCGTCGATTACGGTGTTGTTATTGTCTAAAAACTTGCGAACAAGCAATAACAAGGGATCAGGTGCAAGTTGTCGATTCTCCGTGGATTCCGATTGTAACTTGCATTATCGAGATGTGAAAGCCATGAATTGTTTTTTTATAATACAGGGCAGTTTCTTCGTATTGCTCCTCGCAAGCGGCACATAACTTTAAGATAATACTCTTGATCAATCGTACTACGATTTGGCAAGAGCTCCCGATGCACACGTCAATTCTAATGTCTAGGGGGATTCTGATATGGAAATCATACCCGAAACTTCATCCCCCTGCGGTCATCAGCTATCCCTCCTATTTTTTTCAATGAAATGTGTCTTGTACCTCTTCTTCTTCTTGTACTTCTTCTTCTTGTACTTCTGTATTTTTTCTCGAAATTGGTTCATTCGTTATTGAGATATTGAAGGTTTATTCAGAATCAATGTTCATAACATCAATGGTAACACAATCAACAGATAAAGTGTTCAAAATGATCTCCATCTAGTTCTATATAATAATACAGTCTACTTTCTGAAGCGTTTCTTACATTATTGAAGATGTTCATAGTCAGAAATCGGCAATCCCGAACAATTCTCTGTCGCAGGGTTTCTACATTTGTAAAATTTATTTAATTAGTAGTAAACGTTTTGAAATGGACGACATTGTTAGTTTTTTCTGCCCTGTAGTTTTTGTTGAATCTAGTTGTCTCAGAACACAAAGTAGATAGTTGGCCACTGTTACTTCTTTACGAATTATTATTCAGTCATCCTTGTTCACTGTGTTCCACCCCCCTGACCGCAGAGGAGTGAAATATCGGGTATAATTTTCATATTAGAATAGTCCCCTTAGAAATAAAAATTGACGTGCTCTTTGATATTTTCGATTACCTACACGCCTGTTTCTAACTTATAGGGGGTCAAATTTTAATTGAAACGCCCACTATTTCATTTCTCAGTTTGAAATATAAATGTTTATCCATAGGTATTATTGGAGGATCGATTTCAGGATATTCGTAATTTTTGTTAATTGTCAATGTTTGCTTGAAATAGGATCGATTGAAAGACATAACTCAATATTTTTCCTCACATATAAGAAAAAATGTTCTTTGAATAATCCTTTTTTTTTCAGTTACACCAAAGGAATATTTTGGAGAACATATAGAGAAGGAACAATAGAAGAAGAGAACTTGTACGATGTTTTGAAAAATAGTCAGTCGGAACTACTGGGCAACGAATTAGAAAAATATTTTGAAAATGATCTGAAGAAACATACTTCTATATCGCTCTACAGAATTTTGTGGTCTTGTTATGGATATGAGTATCTGATGTTAGGATTCATCCAGCTTATAATTAGAACATTAGTTATGTGAGTAATCTTTACAATATTACAGAATTCATTGGAGAACAATTTTTTTAATTTTACAAGTTAAAAAAAAGTTCATTAGAATTTTCATCTTTAACAGATATTCATTTTGATGATATCATCATCTAGAAGTTTTCTATATTAAAGAGTGTTTATATGAAGATGTTTTACTCGATGAGAGAAAAATATATTTTTCTAGAATCGTGTCTGAATACTGAAATTCAAACCGATCTAAGGTGAATATGTTCTTAAATATCTTGGAACTTCCAATAGACCAATGACGTTTAGATTGTATTGAGTGACAAATACCTACTTCCTATGAATATGATGCGATTTATCTGTCTCCTGCTGAGTCATCTTGCTAAAAAGCTATAAAAGTGTCGGTAGTCTGCTACAAAAGTTCAACGAACGTAACAGTCATAATTACTTATCACATTTAGACTAATAATTTTACATGAAACATTTGCAGAATCATCCTTTAGGAAAATCTTTGATAATTCTTAGGTTAACTCTGAATACTCTATTATTCAGTATGCATGAAGCTCTCGTAAAATGCTTCTCAACTAATTGTTGCTTCTTATGGAGGGAGCAGCATTTTCAAACATTAGCTTTAGCAGCTTCTTCTTTTCTTGGTACATTGTCATATTCGAGCTCCTTCTAGTTGGAATTCTATAAGGAGTATACTCTGTTCTAAGAGTTATTTCTGTTGCAAAGACTGGTCGTTCGATGGAATAAGTTCTTAACTATTTTCCTTTTCGTATGGTGTCATTAACCTTTTGGATTGGAAGAATATACAAAAAATGTTAAGACATGGTAATATTTGAGATATGAATCCTTCTTCGATGCTATGGCTTGTCGGATTATTTTTGTGTATGTCTCTCCAGCGTCCTGGAAGGACATTCTCTGCAAGTGGCCGTCGCGTCGATGGATATCTCTCGAATACTTTTATGATCAACGCTGGTGTTCTCCAGGGATCCATATTGTCGCCAACCCTCTTTTTATTGTAATAAGGGCGACAGCCATCTTGGTTTCGGACAGGTTGGAGCCTGGCTCCCTTACCCTTTGGACTGATGTTTGCCAGAAGGAAAAATGGGTCATAACTGATGGTGAGTGTTGATGGTATGGCGGCATGAATGTTCTTAGACATCAGTGCCGCTCTTCACGTCGTACCCCTACCTGGCTGGGGTGGGATGGATGAAAAAACTGTTCATCTTTTAACGGAGGGACATAGAGACCTCATTCGACAGAGTGTCGGGGCCTTCTATATCGAGAGGGGTCGTCTACAGTATAATCCATTGCTTCCCTGACTAATTTGTACTAAGGTAAGGACAGATAATTCCGCTTTCTGCTCCGATAAGTTTGTTTGGTGTTAAAATGGACAGCAATATGTCTTGGCACAATAATGTCGCTGGAATTGCAAAGGCTGCTTTTCAAAAGCCTGGAACACTATTCCGAACCAGAAAACCGTACACACCTCAGCAACTTTTGATGCTTTTTAAAGCTCAGATCAGACCTTCCTCGGAGTATTTTTTCACATGTATGGAGATCCCATACTAAGCATACCCTAAAGCTGCTGAATTCTGTCCAGAAAAGAGCCATTCGTCTGATTTTAGACGCGAAAATCACTTGTGACCTTGATAGTCTGGAACATCGAAAAAAGTTGGTGATTTGTCTTTCTATAGATACTTTCACGGGAAGTGTTCAAGTGACTTGACATATTTGATTCCACCAAGAGCGGTACATATGAGCAATACGCGACGATCTGTGGCTGCTCATCATTTTGAGATTCAACTCAATACACCTGTTTGGAATGAAATTCCTGAAATTCCAAATAAATTTGATCTCCAGCGATTCAAATCCAACGTGATTCGCCACTTTCGCACAGGCATCGCCCTTAGAGCGCCTTACATATTTTCTTGTAGTGCTTATGTTTTGTCCTTGAGAAAAAATCAAAAGTGTGAATTATTGAGTAAGTTGACCATCAAATTGTATTATAACTGGGGATTCTCTATTAGCGACAGGGTCTGTTAGATGTAAGAGGATATATGAAGTCTAGGAAACTCACAAAATGAAGAAGTGGGGAGATTATCGGTGATAATCAGTTTCTGGAATAACTTCAAGTATATATTTTTTCTTAGAAAGGTAGTGGATGTTTCTTTGAAATGTATTATAAGCTGTTTTTCCATCGATAAAATAGAATCTCGTTAAACCTTGGTGTATTTTTTCTAGGGAACATATTCGATCTTCTGCGCACAGCGGTCCAGGCTCACCACAGTGGTGATATTCACCTTGTCTCCAGGAAGAATATTAAGGCCTTATCCCTCCATTGACTCTTCAGTTAATCTCGATTCAGGAGGTGGATATTGCATTTTGAAAATGGTTGATGTTGCAATTGTTCCAACTGAATTATTTTTCCTAGTTGGGCGAACAGTTAGATTCCATCTTACCGATGATGTGTAATGTGACCATTATCGTTAGTGCAAGACAAACATTTTGTCCTTTATCTACCTCAGTGAGTTGGGGAAACTTATGTTCATGTGATGCACTGTTTGGTGTAATAATGAATATTGCTGTAGTTTTTTCCAAACATCAAGACCGTTTTGATCTTCAAGAGGAAGATCGTTCTGGTCTTCAAGAGGAAGATCAAACTGATCTTCAAAAGGAAGATCAAACTGATCTTCCTCTTGATGATGATTACTTGGTGATTGAAATGCGTGTCGAGGTGCTAAAATAACAGTTTGGCGTTGGGAAAAATCTCCAGTAATATTCGAAACTTATGTTGATGAATATAACGGTTTTGTTGGTTTCTCATTTCAAATCCTCCATCAAATATTGTTACTTCATAGATCTCCCTCACATTCAATTATGTGTGTTCTTTAATTAGATTTTGAGAATCCGCTGAAGATTTGGATATAGTTGATTTATTGTTCTCTTCTCGGGATTGTTATTCAATTGGCTCCAATCAGCCAGTATTCTATAAAGAGCCAAAAGAAATGGGTTCTTCCAACAGGGATAGTCATCTGGAATTTCATGATTGGATGGGTCATTCCAAAATATATTTAATTTTTCCTCACGGGACTAGATAATTCAACTGAAAGTCATTGGAAATGATGTTTTTGTCAGTCTTCATTACTGAACCATAATTTTTTGGTATATTCGGAATAAAAGGCATCTTCCGATTGTCCTGAATATGATTGATGAGGTTCCTTATCTACTGCTGGAGGTTCAAACTTGCATTGTCTACAATTATTCTCCGGAAAATGAAACCAAAAACCTAAACGTTATCTCAGATTGTCAATGATTTCAGGTAGATGAAGTCCAACAGTCAGCATACGGGATTTTTGAATGAGTTAGTATTTAAATTTGTTTAAAATATGTTTTTCCATTAACCAGCTGTCGCACCCCTACTTACGACAACCCTCAGAAGTTGAGAAACTTGTGCGAGCTGAGGATTAACGACGTCTTTCCTTTTGACGTGTGATTCCTAACACGTTATATTCAATCAGAAATTAGTCTGTTTCATCTCAGTAGGTATTCTATTCATTCATAATAATTTGATGTTTTCGTCATTGCAGAGTATCGATACCAATGACTCTCTCAAAAGTTGTTCTCTACTTTCAACCAGGCCAGAAGGAAATCACCAAAAAGGACGCTCTGATACTAGCAACTCTTCTAGTCTCACTGAACTTTTTCAGTATAACTTATCTACATAACTACTTACTTTACCTCGTTGAAATGGGAATCAGAGTGAGAACTGCTTTTTGCTCGGTAATTTATCGGAAGTGCTTGAAGATGACGTCGACTGCCTTGTCCAAAATAACTATAGGAAAAATTGTGACATTGATGACAAAAGACGTTACCGCTATAGAACTTGCCATCTTTTATGGAAACGATGCATGGATTGGATTTGTACAGGCTATCATTGTATGTTATTTGATTTACTACAGAATGGGACTAGCAGCCTTTGTTGGAATTGGATTTTTCATCGTCGTCATGCTCATACAAAGTAAGTACTTTGATATTTCAATTAGAATCAAATGTCTCATTCACTGTTCTCGATTCTAATTTCCGTTTTACTTATTCTTCATGTTGTACAGTGTCATGACATTTAAAGTATGACATTTGAGGCTTAGCTAATATTCGAAAGCCTCACGATTCAATTCATTTCAGCAAAATAAGTATTTTATCAGTGATATTGGCTGATATCTGATGGAAATTAATGATAAACTTTCTCATTTATCATATCCAAGAGTTCACGAAATCGTAACATATCTTTCACAATATAATAGTTTCTTCAGGTGTATTTGATACAAAACGTATTATCAAGTAAATATTACTCGCTAGGTAAAAGTGGAACCTATGGTACTTAATGAATCTGATGGAAATCTTCTTCATATTCTCGAACTGGAGCACTTGGTAAGTCAAACGGGCTCAGCTCCATTAGGAAATGAAATGAATAAGTTTCGTTAAGTTTCAAATTTGCTTTACACTGCAACTCAACCAAATGAATCTAGAGCCTTATCGAAACGGCTTTCTGGCAGCATGAAAACCTCCAAACGCTGAGGACCTGTTCTGGTTCGCAATGACCAAAATTAACGATTTAAAATTTGAATTGCTTCCTCATGCACCCTATTAGCCAGATTTAGACCCCTAGGATTATTTTCTGTTCCCAAACTTGAGAAAATGGCTCAGTGGTCAAATATTCATCATCGATGAAGAAGTGATGTAGAAAGTTGATGGCTATTATGAGTAGCAAGACAGTTCTTAATATAAAAAACATATCGAACTCATTGAACGTCGCTGCAAGGAGACATCATGTTGAAAAATATATAAATTTTTTTCCAAAATGTTTGTGTTATTATTTTGTTTCTGCCGGGTACTTCTGGGACCACTCTTTTATAAGGTTATAATAATATTAATAATAATACTCTCGAATGTTAAAATCATATCATCCTGCCGCACTAAGGCCGAAATCTCAGCCGGACAGATGCAGAAGGCTGTCATTCTTGGCTCACTGCGCTTGCTCAAGGCATATGATTCTCGGACCCAATGATCACTCACGCCACGGTGTGGGGAGTGGTCGTTGGTTGATAATGCTGGCGCCCTCCTCCCGAATGTATCGGGGTTTCGGGGGATACGGCCTGACCAGCGCATACTTCGGTAAAAAAAATAATGGTATTTATTGGGTATAATAGAATTTAACAACCTAAGAGGTGAAGTTCAAAACTGCATTGTAGAACACTACAGGTTTGCTCTACCACTTAACCCCAACTCTACTTCGAGGAGTATTCCTATTGAAACTTTGAGATAATGAATATTTAGAAAATGTTGTACCTGTCATTCATCAGTTCAACTGACTATTATTGTTTTTCAGTAATCTGGATTATGACTTTGATTTAAACGAATCCATTATCCAGTAGAAAATGTACATGACATGTATATGACCTCTGATATCTTTCGAGTAGATGCTCAACTGAATGAATAGCATTGTACTGAATAAGTTATTGAAATTCGCCATATAACATTTGAATCGTCTCATTTTAGTTTACGTGGGCAATATAACAAAGAAACTCCGGATGCAGTCATCTAAGAAGACCGACGAAAGGCTTCAAACGACTCAAGAAACATTATCAGCAATCAAATTTATCAAAATGAACGTGTGGGAACGATTTTTCGAAAAAAAAATTTCGTATGCGAGAAAGTAAGTAGAACGGATCGGATATGTCTTACAATGATCGAACTGACATATGACTATTGAACAGAAAAAAACATGAATTAGATGAATGTATTCAAGTTTATTTCCTTTTTTCTCACAACGTCACCATTTTTGCTTTGCCAGCCGTTTCTTTCTAAGCATCAAGATACTGAGCCTCAGTCCATAGATCTGGGGAATATATATATAGGAGTTTGTTGGCGATTCTAGGTTAGGTTAGGTCCAAAGTGAGTGGGTCTATTCAACCCTCACACCTATTCACACTCGACCAAATAAACAAAAACCCATAAAATAGCCTTCACACAATTATCTCCAGCAGTCAGAGTTAACACTCCTTGATCAACCCATATCAATGATATTAGATTTCTCACTGTCAGTTTAGCCATAAGTTAGCTTGGCTATTTGGTGCCTCTTCCAAGACACCCACGATCATACAATTCTGGTTAAAAGGTGTTGAAGGTAGTTTCAAGTTGTTTGAGAAGCTTCAATTCCAAGCCTTGTTTTTCCCACGCCAACCTTGTCATCCATTTCATGTTTCCACCTAGCTGCGGATCATATGTTTCTATTTGGAGCTTTTGCAGCTATACAGGTTTCCTCGATACGTGTTTCAATTACCAAGTGATCATCTTCAGTTTAATCTTCCTCTTGAAGATGGTCACTTGGTGATTAAAACACTCGTCGAGGTGTGAAAAATTATCGGTTGGTATTAGGATAAAACTCCAGTAATATTAATTACTACACCAAAAGTTCCAAATAGGGCGTCACAAGTATCGTTACTCAAACGTATTATGATGGACGATACAACAACAGATATCCTCATAAGTGGACAAACGAGATTCTGGTTATTGGGAGGATTATACCGTAGGGTATCAAACCCCAGGGGGAGGAGGTTGGTCCACCTCATATTCAATTCAACTGCTAGCATCAATATATGCCGATGATGATGGTTTGGATGGTGGGAAAGTCTCGTTCATGACCTGGTTCAGGTGGTGCTTTGTTGAACACCTTCTTGAACAAATCATGTTGTCGCTACCCAACAACGAGAACAGAAATAGTTGTTGAGTGCAACTGCGCATGCATTGGTCATTCCACTCAGCCTGAAGCTATGTGACCTGCATCTGAGGTAACACCTGATCGAGCAGAGAGAGCTTCTGACGTCATCAACATAGTATTCATTTCATGAACCTTATTGCCTTTAAAACAAGGTTCTTACTGGCATCATACTAATGATGTTTGCTTATTGGCAGGGAATTTTAAGAACTTCATTTCAATGTGATAAGACTGTGAAGCTGTAAACAATTTTTGAGCTTCCATCATTTCTTTTTTTTTCTCAGACCCTCAATCATCTTGTTTCAGTAGGGTTTGTGATTTCGTAGATGTCACCTGTGTTGGGAACCCGCATGCTCATTATTTACACGACTTCTGCCTCTGAAATTGTATTGATAACATTCATAATTTGTTCAAGGATGGAAATGAAAGTAATTCTGAAGACATACCTCACTAAAATTACGTTATTATTGCTTGGAACCCTAACATCCAAGGTAGCTTTCTACTTACTACTTATGACATACCTATGGTTTGGACATACTGTTACAGCAGAATTGATATATTACATTAGCACGTTATTCCTACGGATAAGGCATGCGCTCAATGTAGCCATTCCCACAGGAGTAACAACTATAGCAGAATTACGAACTGCTATTGATCGTATTGAAGATCTGATGAGCGCAACGGTTTTGTCCAAAGTAGAAAATCCAGAACTTCTCCAAACGAAACCAAGAATCATGCTAAAGAATGTAACAGTCAGTATCGATGACACCAAATTACTAGAAAATGTATCAGTCACTGTGACTAGCGGACTAACATTTCTTGGGGGGCCAACTGCTTCAGGAAAAAGTATTCTTTTGAAAACCATTCTCAGAGAGTATGATCTAGAAACTGGGAGCAACGAAACCAGTGGATCCATTTCGTATTCGTCGCAAGAACCGTGGATTTTTCCTTCTAGTCTGAGACAGAATATAATTTTTGGGCAGCAGTTCATCCAATCTAGATATGACGAGGTGTTGAACGTCTGTGATCTCCAGCTGGATATTCAAAGTTTTGCGGAAGGTTAGTATTGCAGATTGTTTGTATACTGACTCGACTGATTCGAAATAAGCACTTTTCCCAATCACCAGAACTGCATTACTTTTCTCGATGCACGTTTCACCAAGCAATTTAGCGTCTTTAGGAGATGAAGTTAATTAGTCTTCTTCATCTCCTGAAGAGGCCAACTAGGATGCTGAAATACGCGTCAAGGAGTTTCTTGTAATTGGAAAAAGTGTTTGTTTTGGATTTATTCTACAGCAAAGGGTCCAATTTTACCTTTTTTTTAGGAGATGAGAGTTTATTATCGCACAGAAAAATAAGAAGTGAAAGTAGTTTCGTTTCATGAATATCAAGAATGTTTGCAAACTTTCATTCGAATGCGCTGAAAGGAGACGAAAAAACTTTGAATCAAATAAAACCAATGAATTTATTGCATTACACAATTTATGTGTAATGAATGTTTGTTGATAAATTTATCTATTTCATAAAAAACTTATAACTAATCAAGTTACATACTTAAAGTTTGTTTATTTGAACGGATAAATTTCGCCATGAGCTTTTATAAAATGTTTAAATCAATAGTTTAGATCAAGTCATTGAGTGTGGAGTGCCCCAAGGAATGGTTCTTGGACCTATTTTATTCAACATTTATATCAAGGATCTCTACAATAATGATGTCGAACAATTAGAACAATTTGAAAATTTATCGTCGAAAGAGAATTGGAAACTTTATTTCATTGGTTCGATAGTCAGGTACTAACAGTAAAATTTTCTAAGGTCCACTTTATTGCCTTTTCAATTTATAACAACCTTTTCACGTATAATAGAATTACAGTTAATATAAACGGTATTGACATCGAAAGGAGAGAGCATATAAAATATCTAGGCCCCAATATAGACCTAAATTTCAGATGGTACAAACACGCTGAATACGTAACAAACAAATTCAGATCATTGATAACAAAATTCTAACTGTATCAAAAATTATTCTACTCGGCATGCAAGCCTAGCCCAAACACATATAAACTCTGGCATACTTGTTTGGGGTGGGATAACTAATAATTATATTCAAAACCTAGAAGTGACACAAAAATGGCTGATAAAGATAATTCATAATAAAAATTACAGATTTCCGTCAGATAAACTCTTCAAACAATCTAAGCTATTTACAATCCATCAACTATACTTTTTTGATCTCGCATCTTTCCTTCATCAACACAAGAATGAACTGCCCCAAATAGACCATCCATACAATACTCGATTGCAAAACCAAACAACCAGAATACCAAAGGTTGGAATTACAAAAAACCAACGATTCCTCTTCTATACATGTCCGATAATCTACTGTAAAATCCCAATTGAAATAAAAATACTCAATGGTTGTTTCTTATTCAAACAGAAATTAACTGCCTTAAATATACTTATTGCCTATATTTGTGAACATCAAAAGAGATTTATAAATAATGAACGAAAAAAAAATAGATTGATATCTGCACTTTTATTGTATTTAATATTATATTTTTTCTTCCTTCATCATTACATTTTATAGATGAGACTTATGTTTTAATAGCATACCCATGCTCAAGGTTTCATGTTTTATGGGTTTTCTATTTTATTTGCTATTATTGTTACTCACTCTGTTGTACATCTGAATGTAATGTTGAGCAAATAACTTATCAATGATATTGAAAATATTAATAGTAGCGTTTATTGCCCAACATTGTCCTATTTATAGAGCAAAAATGAACAATTCAATTATTCAAATTATAGCATTATCTCTGGAGAATCAGTTCTACCTGTCAACAACTTATGTAAATAAGAACAGATGCTTGTTTTCATTCTTTTTTCAAGAGATTCGAAATCAAACGTTTGCAATAGTTCGATATTATTGAAATTTCTTTGAGGATATTCTCCAGTTGCTTCAAAACTCAAGTATCTCGAAAACTTTTTCAATATTTGATATATGCTGAGTAAAACTGGGATTCCATATTAATGACCCTTATTCTAACATTGCCATTACTAATTAGAAATAGAGAAGTAAGAGATGAAATATTATTGAACTTCTTACAATTTCTAACAAAGAAACCGATAGAGTGACAAGCAGAATTAACAAAAACATTACCTAAAATGATTATTAAAAGTGAGTTGATTATCAAAATGGGCACCTAGATCTCTGCTAGTTAACACTTGTTTGTGTACATCCATACAATAAATTGGAGTTTCTGATTTGATTCAAAGTTTATTTTATTCTTTTGAATCTTGGTAGCCTGGTAAACTTGTTAACAACAGTTTGTTCGTGCAATCACAGGGATGCATAAAAATAGTTCACCATGTTAGGAGATCCGTCATATTGGATATAAAGTACTTTCCTTCTTTGATTTGATTTGATCTCCTAATCATAGAGGTGCATGAAAAATAATGGGTCCGTCAAAAATAGGGAGAAACATTATTTTTGTCATAATTCGCTTAGTTTTTATGCTACATTCGTAACAAATGAAAACGAAGATGAATTGAGAAAAACTATAATATCGTAGAAATATACATGGAGCTGAAACGTTTCGAACAATAATTGCTTGATGTTATTTCAGGAGATAATGTCATAATTGGAGACAAAGGAACCAATGTGAGCAAAGGACAAAAATCAAGAATTAGTTTAGCAAGAGCCGTCTACAAAGAAGCTGACGTATATCTTTTAGACGACTGCTTGACATCACTAGACGTTCAAGTACGAAAGACTGTTTTCAAAAAATGCATAAGAGAGTTTTTGGGAAACAAAATAGTTGTTTTTGTAACTCAGCACCTTGAGAGTGTGCTACCGGGCGATAATTTGATAATAATGCAAAACGGGGAAGTCAGTTTACGAAAAATAACTCACCGAGAAAATGAAAATGATGCCAAAAGTAGTTTTTTGAACAACAGTGAATTAGCAGTTGTCGTGGAGATGAATAATAACAATATCAGTGAAACTGTCGATGAATTCAGTTCGGAAGCTACAACATTATTGGATCATAACCAAAAATCAGCAATTAAAAATATCTATCAGGAAGAAAAACATTCTGGCAAGGTACCGTGGGATGTTTATGCTGAATATATCAACTATGGAGATGGATACTGCGTATTGATTCTGATTTTGATACTTTTCGTTGGTTCCCAGTTTGCCAAAAGTTACACAGAAAAGATACTCAGTAATTGGTAAATTGAAAACCCCCACCCTATTTGCATGTTATTTCGAGTTTTTCAGGATTGACGATGTTCACGAATCGCAATTGGTGGTTGAGAACTCTAACGGAACCATTAGCAATGAACCACCGTCTTCTATAACAGTTATTTACTCCTCCTTCATCACAGCAACAGTCATTTTATGTCTGGTCACGTCGTTTTTGTTCTTCAATTTTACCAGAAAATCTTCCGTTGGACTCCATAAGTCAATGGTTAATGGAGTCGTTCATGCGTCGATGCAGTTTTTTGATAACAACCTCATCGGGAATATTTTGAATAGATTTTCTAACGATTTGAGAATCATCGATGAATTGTTTCCTGTTATAGTGTTCGAGTTCTTCGAGGTGAGTCTTTTAAATTTTTTCAGGCGAAGATATATCTGTAGTTTATCGTCAATTTTATAAAGTTGATGTATCAATAATTTCTCAATCAATAACATTTTGAACATATCCGTGTTCAACAGGTTTTTTATGTATTACAATGAGGTATTCTTTGTTTGCAATGGGATACTATTGGAAATTAAAAGTAGAAAAAGGTAATTTACAAAGCTATTTCAAATTCCATGTGCCCAATTAATCATAACTGAAAGAACTTAGTCGGTTTCTATAACAACCAATGGAGAACACTTAAAATAATTTATATTAATTTTAAATGATTTGTTTAAAGGTGATTGACAATGTTTCATGATGAATTTCATCAGTTCGGACTTCCGTTGTCTGATATTATATAAACAGATTTTGAATCCCGGAAAGAACTAAACTATAGGAGCAATTGAAGTCGCACACCAAGATCAACTGATCAGTTTCGACGTGGAAAGCCTTTACACCAACATTCCGGTCGAAGAAGCACTCCATATCGTACAGAAGATGCTATCTGAAGACGGGGACCTGGAAGATAGAACAAATTTAAGTAATTATGGATTTACTAGAATTACTAGAATGGAATTACAAGATAAGAGACTGCCAATGGGATTGCCACTTTTACCAGTCAGAGCCAACATATATATGGAGTGGTATGAAACTCTGGCCATTGAAGAAGCCCACAAGGAACCCCGTATATGGTTAAGATATGTTGACGACACCTTTATAATATGGAACCGTGAGAAAACTGAACTAGACGCCTTCCTGAAACACATTCCAAGAATTGCATTTACCGGATACCCTGTGAGTGCGAAAAATCCTATATCGGTGAAATTAAGAGGCCATTGAATGTTCGCATTGCCGAGCACAAGAAACACACAGAGCGAGGGGAAACCAGCAAATCAGGAATAGCAGAGCATGTTTGGACCCATCAACATAACATCGAGTGGTCCCAAGCTAAGGTCATACAAAGGGAGGAACATTGGTTCAGGAGGAAATTCAAAGAAGCTGCATACATGTTATCCAACAATGTATTCAGCCAAGCTAGCGTAGAGATACGCAACATAATGAACCCCATAATCAAGCGAAAAATGGCCAACTCTCGTCAAACGGTCATCTTCATCTAAACCGGTGAAGCTGAAAAAGGAAAGCGGAGATAAATGAAAGTATTTGAATGAGCCATAAATGGTCATCACTCGGAGGAATTAGTTCAGTCATCACCGGAAGACGATTGTAGATAGTAACAATCGAAACATCGTGAAATAACTTGGCTTGGAATCTCCCAATTTTTATTTTATCTGTTCAGTTGTTCTATTTTTGCTTGTATTTTATTTCACTGTTATTTCATTTCAAGTTATTTGTCTCAATATAATTGTTATTTTCAGTTACTCTTTTTCAATTCTTCTTTTAAGTTCTTTCAGCGATTTCAATGGAAGTCTGAACTAATGAAATTAAAATTTGAATGATTTTAAATTTTCCTACAAAACTTTTTCGTTCGCTAATCTATGCAAAGTTCAGCATAACTTCTTGCTTAAAAACTGAATAATTACTTGACTCACATGAAAAAATATATAATTGTCCGAACTTGTCCAACAATAATCAGTTTGTAGTCTCCGTCAGTCATACATCTACGGTAAACTATAAAGAAAGAGAAATATAAAAACACCCTGTATCGATGTAAATTGACTTCATTGCCTTTCCATTGCCTCGTAAATAAATAAACCATATTTTAGGATTATTGTGAAAGCTATTGAGATATTTCTATTGGGCTATCGCTATTGAGTATAGAGTATATAATTATACCCGGAGGAGACAGTAAAATTTTAATCAATCTCCCTTCAGGTTAGTCAATTAATAATTGATTTTTCCTTTACTTGTTCTCTTATAAACCAGTAATCATAAGATTAATTTCTTTACTTTATCTATTATGGAATGCTTAAATTTTACAGTGAAAACAATTTCAACTGACAAATCCAACTCATTATATCGTCAAACAAAACAAAATTATTGTTTCAAGCTGAATGAAGTATTGATGCTTCGTTATTTCCAGATTTTGTTTGGGATTTGTGGAACAGTATTTCTGATAGCAACAGTCAACACAATTATTATGATTCCGACTGTGATTATATGTGCATGTTTGTTTTTATTGAGAAAATTGTATATACCTACAGGAAGAAACCTACAAAGACTAGAGACAGCAAGTAAGTTGAACCTGAATTCGAAATAATAGTTTGAAGATGTTTTATTTTTCATGAAAAATAAAACACGAAGTACATGGTGGATTGATATTCATTAGTCTTCTTTATTTTCTCTGTCATAAAAATATCTTAATGAACATGAAGGTTAGAATGGAATTGATAAAGATATTCTTCTATTTTGATCTGCTAGTGCATTTAATATTTCGCTTTTTCTGAGGCTCATTTTGAGGAAAGTATTTTTCTGTACGAATATGTCTACCGTTCTACTTTTCACAGTACAAATTTTATTGAGATTTGGAGCTACGAAAAAATATGGCATCGAAATGAACAGAATATTTGAAAAAACCTAATTTATTGTTCCAGTCAACTATAGCTCCTTTTGCATCTTTTTAGCAGAGGCATCTATCCAAACCTTGTAGCTTTTTTCTTTTTCAGCTAAAAGTCCTATTGTAGGCTACTTGAATGCTACTCTAGAAGGATTGCCAACAATTAGAGCATTCCAAACTGAACACCTGCTGACTAAGGAATTCGATAAACATCAGGATTTATATACTTCTGCAAACTATACTTCAAAAAGTTGCCAGAGAGCTTTTGGATTCGCGTTGGATGTATGTTGCACACTGTTCATAGCATTCATAATCGGAATTTGTTTAATATTTGATAAAGGTGATAACTTATGATTATCCGTTTGTGTACGTATGTATCATCGATTAGTAATAGTACAGTTTCGGAAGAGAAATCGTCCTTTGCCAGACAGTTTAATAGTAATAAAAATGATAAAAATAATCATAATAATATCCAGTCCTCTCTACTCTAGAATCTTAAAATCATACCGGCTTGCGGCAACGAGAGAGAAATCTTAGCCGGACAGATAGGGCCTGACCAGCGCATACTACGATAAAAAAATAATAATGATGATAATTATAATGTTAATGCATGTGGTCTTCTCCAATGACTTTACCTTCCCCAAAGCCGATCGGGTTGAATTTGGAATCTGAGAGGTTCAACATGGCCTACCAAGATGGTGTCTTCAACAGCTTAGTTTACCGCAGTGGTGTGATGGATATAGAGGTTACAGACACAAGGTGCAGGGCCTGTCGTGAGGCGTCCGATACGCTGATGCACTCGCTGTCTGCATCTCCAGCATATGCGGTCTCGGATTGTATCCATCAACATAACACGGCCCTAAGAATGATTTATTACCACCTTCGGCACTCTTACGGTATTGACAAGACACGGTGTGGGGAGTGGTCATTGGTTGATAATGCTGGCGCGCCTTCGCGAATGTATCGGGGTTTGGAGATGTAGGGACTGACCAGCGCGAACTTTGGTGAAAAAACAATAATATCTATTCACTTAGTAGAATGTACAAATGTATATTAAACAAAAACCCACAGAAGGACAGGCCTGTGCGTGGAACAGGTCAAGTTTACACATAAGCCTATAAACATACATACAGTGTGACCCATTTAAAATGGAACCACCCCCGTAGAATGTGCATTTTTCAATCAATCTCAATTTTTTTTTTATTGAAATATTGAGCATGAAAAACTGTATCTTGACACTAACTTTCACAATTTTAGTT
>WOGP01001511.1:0-18855 GCA_015342065.1 Leptinotarsa undecemlineata | reverse complement strand
TGTCGCCTCTGTCTGGAAAATGATGAAACTGCAGAGCATATACTTTGTGCCTGCCCCGCTGGGGACCGAATCAGGTTCTTTGAGTTCGGCAGATCCGTACTCTCGCCATCTGTCCTGAAAAACCACTCATCATACAAACTAATCGGCTTCGTTAAGAATCTGGGTTTATTTGGTCAAGTGTGAATATGTATGAGCCACAACAAAACCCTTGCGGGTTGCGGTAGAGAGTCGAATAGACCCACTCATTTTAAACCTACCTACCTACCTACTATGAGACAGAAAAAAATTTACAAGTAGTACACGCTTTTCACATAAGTTCGAGGTGTGAATGACGACGCTAGTCCTGGACGCCCCAGCACATTAACAACCGATGAAAATGTTGAGAAAGTAAAGAAAACTGTTATAGGGAATCGTCGAATAACTATTAGAGAAGTTGCTGAGGATGCCGACATATTGGTTGTGGCTTTTTCTATGAAATTTTTTCGGAAATTTTGGGCAAGAAGCGTGTGGCAGCATGGCAGAGCATCGCTTAGGATTTGTTCAATAACGGCGATTCAGATTTGCTTAAAAGTGTCATAACTGGTGACGAATCATGGGTATATGGTTATGACATCTAAACCAAAGTCCAATCGTCCCAATGGAAGAGACCAGGAGAGCCAAGACCAAAAAAGCACGCTAAGTACGATCAAATGTCAAGGTCTTGCTCGTACTGTCAATAAGGAGTACTACCTTGCGTTATGCGCTGCTTGCGAGAAGCAATACGAAGAAAACGTCCGGTATTCATGGCTTTTGCATCACGATAATTCACCTGCTCACTCGTCATTGCTTCTTAGTACATTTTTGGCAAAAACAACACCGTAATCATGCTTCAGCCACCGTATTCACCAGATCTGTCCCCTCCTGCGACTTTTTTCTGTCCCCAAGATTGAAGGCACCCATGAAATGATGACGCTCTCGAAGATTAAGGAGAAAATAACTGCTTAGAGGATTGAAAAAAAACGCCGGCACAATTGTATTATATCTGAGGAGGACTACTTTGAGGGGAACTTAATGGAAATTGATGAATAAATGAATATTTTTTGAAAAAAATTAAAATTCACCTTATTTTCTGAAGAAACAGCGTACAGTAAAACAATGGAAAAATAAAATATGGACTAAAAAATGATTTGGCAGAAGAGGGTCGAAAAAGAAAAGAATACATAAAGTCATATTGTATTTGATATTTTCCATAATAATAAACATACAAAAGTAGGCAAAGTTTAACAAAAGTGACTCTTGTCTCAATAACTCATTAGATTTTTATTCCAAACAACAATAATATGCAAAAAGATAACAAAATTAATCATAGTAGATAAAACAAAAACAATGAAATCATTCGAAACAATTGTAGATAGGTATAATGAAAATGGAATAATTGCAATACTAACAAATAGTTTTTAATGAGTTTTTTTCAAACTGTTGACGGTTATTTTCTATACAGAATTTCGTTTTTCTATTGCCATCTCACGGTGAACCGATTTAATTGAATTCCATGACAAAGAGTCACATTTTGATGGATCCTCATGAATAAAAATTACTGTAACGAGGTTATTTATGACTAGTGACTGTGGTGAAATTCATCAGGATTTAAAAAATACCAATAGCTATATACAGATTTTAAGATAAATTATCAATGTGGTTTCTTATAAACACTGAATATTTTTGAGGAGTTGAATGAAAAGAAAATGTTAAATTGGAACCTCTAGCATATAATAAATCCAAAACAAGCACTTTTGCCAAACACCAGACCTGCAATACTCTTCTCGACGTAAGTTTCACCAGCTAAGTTGGCGTCTTCAGAAGATGAAACGCGCGTCGAGAAGAGTATTTCAGCTCTGGCGTTTGGAAAAGTGTTTATTTTGAATAAATTAAGAATATGGGACAATATGTCGATAACTTAAGAGTATCCATTGAACCCATTCATGGGAAGGTTCTTGAGTATTTCTTTATTTGGTAATTCAATTTCAAAAAGTGAAAGAATCATTGAAATATCTACATAAAATTTATGATTAGTATAAATGATATTGATGGGATAAACATGAACAATACAATTTTGAATTGAATAATAGCTATAATTTATATTATTCCATTCCTATAATAAAAATAAATAAATTACGACTATTTATTGGAATTTATCTTACCAAATATTTCGCCTTTACTAGCATACTCAGTAACCATGTAAATTGTCTGGTTTGTTTCCATAAGTTGATATAGCCTTGTTATATGGGGATGTCTAAGTTTTTTCAATATGGCAGTCTCTCGAAATATTTTCGTTAAATTTTCTTCATCTAACACAGTCTTATCTATTATTTTTATAGCCACCTGAAACAGAAGAATCCTTTATGAAAAGGTAGCTTTTCAGGTGAAACGATTTTCTTTCATCACTATCACTTGAATATTCTACTAATTTTAAAATTTCACCGGAAGTTATTTATAGTCTAAATAGTCTTGAGGATTTTCAAAAAATCATTTTAAAAATTATTGTATTCTAGCGATGTTTCGAATTCAATCAAATTCATGTTGAATTATTTATTCTTAGAGTTTTGGATTATTCTAAAAGTAATTCTGTTAGACATATAAGTGATACGATTAATTGAATTTTTCAATTTCATTTACTGATTATAAATAACAACTGAACACTGTCGTATATATACTACATTCAAACTTCCTTGTATATATTCGCGATAACATTCATGCATTTTCGTGTTCGCTTCATAGAAACAATTCGACGCTTACGTATGTGCCGATGGGACATTACGCAATGTTGTCTGGAGGACTTGTGCCAGTGGCAGCTCTTTCGCATGCTCGCGTCTCTAGCTTCGCCATTGGAGTATTATTGATCACCCCAAATTACTCTGTTCCTAGCAACTAGTTTTTTGGGTCTATGGAAACCATATAGAAGTATGATTACCATTGTAGAGTTGCAGTTTTTCAACGTCGATGACTTGTTCCATGGAGTTAGATGGGCGCAATAGACCAAATCGTCTTGCAATCAATAAATCACCTATCAAGTGATGATTCCTATGTCTATTGATACATGTCATTCTGTTCAGATTATAGCCAGTGTGAATATTCTATCGACTTCGAATATGTTCAGCAGTAAAAATCCTCCTTGAACTTGCTCTATTGATGATGATTTTATTAGTGGTGTATCAAAATGTTGCTATGACAACTCAATTAATTATTTATTTCAACTAAAAACAACTAATCTAATACAAAGACAATATCATTGTCGCTTCCACTGAAGAATGGGCTTTAAAGAAGAACACTACAACATTCATTCATTAAGTTGTTACACATATTGGAACTAGGACAGGGTTGGCTGTCCTTGTTCATGTCTCACTGCCTGAACCACTGTGCATGCTGTTTTTGGGGAGTGCATTGGCTTGGGATGTGGAGGTTGAGCAAACCGGACATCGGATGCCTGCTTCCACTTAGCCCCGCTGGATACGGGAATGACAGAATCACTTGTGGTTCTGTTATTCCCTAACTGAATGGCATCCCAACAATGGCTTAATCCTAAGGTGTGTGCATCCGTGCCGATTGGATGAATGACACTGAGCCTATCAGCTGTCTCCAGGGAACCTTCGAGATACCGGGCGCCCTCTCGTCGTAGCATCGCCTTGTCACGGTAATGCGGGGCTCTGCCGTAATTGACCTTCTTTCCTTAGCTACTCGTAGAACTTTTATGGACAGAGAAAACTTGAAAATTATTTCTGACGCTGAGTCTACAGAGGAGATGGATATCGAGCTTACAACTGCAACTGACCTCCCTGTAAATTTAGATCAGGGGCGAGTCTACAGAGGAGATGGATGTGGAGCTTACGGCTCCAACTAACTTCCCTGTAAATTTCGATCAGGAGCCAGAGCTTCTCAACTCTCTAACCCCTGATCCAATAACTGAACCTAAAAAAAAGGTTTGCAGTCAGGTGCAGCCAGGAAACGATTAAGTTGTCTCCTCAACAGCGGGGTACCCTATGAAACCGCCTTGCACAAAATTCTTGAGCGATGTACGCAGAATCTGTCCCAGGTGGAGGAACAAGCCCTGCACGGTTGAATCTAAGGCATATCAGGTGTAGCTGACGTGCAAAAACTCTCATATGGGAAGGTTGTCGCGGGTATCAAACTGGGAATCTTGCACCTTGACTATTCGACTATCTCATTAATGATAAAACAGCAGAGCATATACTTGTGTCTGCCCCGCTGGGGACTGAATCAGGTTTATAGAGTTCGAAAGAGCCGCATTCTTACCATCTGACCTGAAAGACCACTCACCATACAAACTAATCGGCTTCGTTAAGAAGCTGGGTTTATTTGGTCAAATGTGAATAGATGTGAGTCACAATAAACCCTTGCGAGTTGCGGTGGAGGGTCGAATAGATCCACTCATTTTGGACCTAACCTAATCTAACCCATTTAGCATTCACTAAAGGTTTGGATTGGAACAGTTATCCAGAACAAATTAAATTCAATCAAAACCTTGCAGTTACTTTTGTCGGTAATTAGTTTTAGTTATCTTTTTGTAGCAGCATCAAAGATATGTAAAGTCGTGAATTAAAGAAGTCGAGCAAAAGATAAAAAATGGCCGAGAAGAGATAAAATGCGCCACAGGGCAGAATCAAATTGTAAATGAAAAAATATTGTTTCCGATATATTTGCAGTAGATTGATGTAACTTTTTTATATTCATTCAAATGAATATTGTTTATTAAATATTGTTTCATAACTATGCTATCACATTGTTGTCCTTTATACTATGGATATCCATGATGGATATCTTATGGAAGTTCACCTCTGACCATCTATGGATATACATACGCCATCCGTTAGACATGAAACTGATATCCAATTCCAATTATAATACAGTACATTTCTTCAATGTCCCCCTTTTATTTTCGGAACGGGTCAAGTTAAAAAAATTGAAATTTGGAATAATGAAATTAATGTACGAATACTTTATTTTGAAGTGAAATTGACAGATGAAACTTTCAAGATGGCGATTGAGCGACATCTGGGGAAAAAATGAATGAAAAGGGGGTCTTGTGACACATCATTTTGAAGCTCCCGACGAATACTTTACAACCCTAGAATATGAAGTCAATATCTTTACCTACTACAAAATGGCGGAACATTTAATAATTTCCTGAAGACAAACACATTAATATCGATATTTCTGTAAATATTCCTTTTTACCTGCCATATGGCAAACAACCCGATAAGGTTTGATAATTTATTTTTTGTTTATAAAAACGTCAAAAAATGTCAGTACGACAATCAACATCATTGCTCAGTTAGAATATTCTCATTTAGTTTTCGGTTTTACTAGTAGAAAGATACTACGTCAACAATGTCTAAAATGGTCAATTCTTGTCTATTGGAAGAAAACATTGAAGCGATTTTTATTTACGGTGCAACGTGTAACTTTCACGAGACCAAAAGGATTTTCAATGAACGTTTTCAGCATCGTCCTATCTTTAAAATATTTGAGGTAACTTATATCCAAATTCACAACTACCGGTACATAACAAAAAGCCCACAGGTTACCTGTCCATCCCGCAAAAACAGCAAGTGCAAATAATTGATGAGATGGTAGTAAATCATGAACAGTCTACTTATTCCGTCGGGATTGTTTGTGAGGTGTCTCCTTCTACTGTTTGGAGACTTTTGAAGGTGAATAGGTATCATCCATACAAAATTAAAATGGTACACCAATTTACTGAAGGTGACCCTGATCGAAGAACAGAATGCTGCGAAATTATGACGGAAACCATTGCAAAGTTTTCTACCTATTTCCATAATATTTGTTTTAGTGACGAATGTACATTTTTTTTACGGCAATGTTCACAGACAAAATTGCCGTTATTGGAATGACACCAAACCTCACGTTTTCTGGCAAACACATACCCAATATCCAGAAAAAATCAACGTTTGGGTAGAATATTGGGAAACCATATTGTAGGACGGACCTCTATTCATTGATCAAAATTCAACAGGGAAACTGTATTTGAATATGCTTGAAACTACTGTTGACCCTCTCATCACTGAAATTGTCGAAGCCAATCCTAATGAATTCGATATGGATATTGTATTCCAACAAGATGGAGCACCACCACATTACTCCAGACAAGTAAGAAACTATTTGGCCAGCCCGCTCGCCAGATTTGACACTTTTGGACTTTTTTAATGGGGCTATTTGAAGCAAATGGTGTACGAAACTGAACTGCTTCAATATTGGATATACGACAGATGATAATAATAAATATTTGTAGAGATGTTGACGTTACTGTGTTCGAAAAGGTTCGACGTGAAATATCGGATAGGCTGTTGATATGTCACAAAGTTCAAGGCAATCATTTCGAGCATCTTCTGAACTGACCTCAAGCTTATTACCTCATATTATGTAGTTAAATGTCAATCTATTCAGGCAATTATTTAAAGTTCCGCCATTTTGTAGTAGTTGAAGATATTGAATGTTCTAGGATTGTAAAGTATTTGTCGGGAGCTTTAAAAAGATGTATCATAAGACCTCTGATAAGACCCCCCTTTCAATTCAATTTTTTCTCCAGATGGCGCCCAGTCGCCGTCTTGAAAGTTTCATCTGTCAATTTCACTTCAAAATGAAGTATTCATGTATCAATTCCATTATCCCAAATTTCAATTTTTTCAGTTGACCCGTTCAAAAAATAAAGGGGGGGGGGCAATAAAGAAATGCACTGTATAGAAGTTGAATATATGGAGTTTGAGAAAAATGTTCAACTAAATAAAAAATATGAAATTTAAGTTTATGAAATTATTAAATTGTTAAATAGTCTTCACTATCATATTGGTCGCCGTGATCCTCGATGAATACGGAATCATTGAAACCTTATATTAACTGAATTTGTATCTCTAACATCCCATTATATGTGAACAATAAAAATTAATATTTTATATACACAGTGTAACCACTTGAAAGCGGGACACCTCCCTGCATCTTTTCTGCGAATTTGAAGAACTTTATTTTGAATTGTTGAGCTCAAAAAACTTTCTTTCAAGACCAAATATCATTTTCTTTCTACAAAAACACCCAAAGCCTGCTGCAAATATTTTTATAGGTTAAAATACAAAAAACCGTATTAGCGATTTTATTAGGTAATTAAATTTAGGCAGCAAATTCAAAATTGCTCATGAAATGATGAATTTAGTGCTGAATAACTCATTGTATAATAATTTTGTATTGAAATCAATCAAACGAATGAATGAAACAATGATTCATAGGCAGTTTTTTCGTGAAAAAAGTATATAATATTATTAGGTATCAAATAAATCTTCCATCTAAAAAATTGAAGAATAATAATTTGAAAAATATTTCCCTTGATATATTTCATCAAAATGTGCAATGTATAGGAAACAAATGACTTAGAATGGAGGATATATTTTCTGATGTTAAATGTGACATTCTTCTGATATCTGAACACTGGCAGAATGATTTGAAAATAAAGGAAGGTAGTACTTGAGAATTTTACATTGGCCAATGCCTATTCTAGACAAACCATGGGACATGTCGGAGTAGCAATATATAAGAATAATGAATGTCAACTGTCTATATAAGTTAGATCTGAATGATATCTCTGATGTAGAAGGATTGAGTGTTGTGCAGTAGCACGTGAAAAATATATTGGTGTATTTGTAGTTTATAGACCTGGTACTGATCTCAAACTATTTTTAGAATTTTTTGCAAATATGTTGGAAAAAGTTGCTTCTCATTATAAAACTATTGTTATCGGAGGTGATTTCAATATTAATTTCTTGGAATATAGTAATGGCAGGGCACTCTTTGGGGATTTGCTGCAATAAGGTCTCCAACTACAGGGACTGCAATTTCTAGTACTTTTGTGTAGACAATATTTTCATGAGGTGACTGGCAATCAGAAGTAAATCTGTCAGACCATTTCTCTCAACACTTGGCTTTCAATATTGAATATAACCTCAAATCCGCTCCTCAACAATACAAGTTTTCGTGAAAATTCTCAGAACAGAATATTCTGAAGTTTATGAATTAATTGGAAGATGAACAATAGGAGAATATTTACACTGAAAATAATATCAATAATGCCGGGAACAAATTTTTGAATATCATTGGTGGTTTGATAGATTCCTGTTTCCCTATTAAAAAAATATCCAATAATAAAAGAGCTGAAAATCGAATTTGGTTTAACGAGGAACTTCTGCATTTAAACTAACAATTAACTCTTATTTGGCATTTTCTCACCCAATATGTCATCAACCAAGAGCAGAACTACAGAAACGCAACATTCACGATAATAATGGTAAACAGATGGCTGCCCCGGAAATAGCTGAGCAGTTTAACATCCACTTCACTAGAGAACCCTTTTCGGTAAATCAGCATGATCTGGATTATCTAAAGTTGAATATGCCAGTGTCAAAAAACTCGTTTTTCTTAAAGCCAGTGTAGATGTTAAAATATTGATTGGTAATTTGAAATCTTTCAACTCAAGTGGATTTGATGAAATATCAAATAACCTACTGAAAAAATCGTATGCAGGCTTATGTGAACCATCAATCTCATCAATCTTTGTTATTCTGAAGGAATTTTCCCAGAATGCTTGAAGTTGGCTGTGATTCTGCCATTATACAAAAAAGGTGATTCTGATGATTTTTCCAATTATAAAGCCATCAGTTTATTGTCGAGTCTCTCTAAACTCATTGAAATGGATATCACTAATCAACTCTCATCATTCTTGTGGAGTCAGAGACTGTTATTCAGAAATCAACATGGATTTTGTGAAAATATGACCACAGAATCTACTCTGTGTGATTTTCAAAAGTGTCTTGTAGACAATCTTGATAAGGGAAAATATGTGTTAATTATTATTATTGTATTACGCAGGACCAATCATATTTCAATAAAATTGATGATATACCTACTCAAGTCTTGGCTGAATATCTTTTTTAAATAATCAACTTGTGCATCAAAACTGAAAAATTTCTAGACTTTCCTGAGAATCTTGTGAGACGGGTCTACTCTATAATTAATTTCGTTGGAAAGTGATAATCCAAGTAGTTACCAAAAACATTTTCTGCGGAACTAATCTTTTGTATTTCAGTTCTTACAAGAAATAGTTAAAGGTTTGAATTGTGAAAAAAATTCATATTTATCGAAAGCTTTCGATAGCGTGGATTATCCCACTCTCCTATTGAAATTAGAAAGCTATGGGTTTATATATAAATATTGGAAAATTTGATAGAATATACTCACCACTTGAACTGGTAAATAATTAAGAAGCACACTCTGTTTCCTGCCATAGAAATACTGTATAGTTCACAAACGACATTAGCTTGTGTACCAAAAAAACCATAAAACAATGGATATTTCATGAACGAATTCATAAAATTATAAAATTCACAGTAAGAACTGAAGGGTTTGCCCAAAAAAACAAGAATAACATACATTTTCATCATCAGTTTATTTCTAGATTAGGGCAGTTAACATTTCAAAAGATTATTTATCAAAACACTTACTATCAATTATACCGAGTTTTGATGACTTCGGATATTTTTTCTCCGATCATTATACACGTAACACTGGGAGGTCCAGCTACTGTAACAGGAAATACACTAGCATCAGCAACCCTCAATTTTCTTATTCCGAAAACTTCTAAATTATTATTCACCACCCCTTTTGTACGATCAGCGCCCATGCGACAACTACCAGAGGTGTGGTATCCCGAAGAACTAGTGTACCTCAAAAAGCAGTACCAGTAATCTTTCGACATGAACTTGTGATTGCGACACTGAGGTAATGGACTGCCTATATATTTCACTCCAAATCTTTTGAAAGATGATGTTTCCATCAAACTAAATACCCGCTTAATACCATCGTACATCACAGCAATATCTTCATTCTGAGGATCGGAAAGGAGTTTCAAATCTATCAGAGGGTAATCATATGGACTGTTGCTCTGAAGTTTGACGGCACCTCTGGATTTGGGATTGACAAGCATAATGATGATTTGCAAAGCGTTTGACTCATTTCCCCAAGTTCTATAGTAGGTTTCACTCTCCCAGTTTGTTATCTTCGGTTCCAGAGACGAACGAGAATTTGGTAGGCAGTACAGCATTAAATCTGCAAGGTCAGAGTTTTTATTAACTTCTGATTTATACCAGGCTACTCCATGAGAAGGAGCTCCCGTAGTAAGTGTTCCAACACCATGTAAATAATCTGCAATTTTATCCTCAAGCGTTTGCGTAGGAATATACAGCTTAGACAAATATGAAAAAAGACAGGACTGATTTATGACATCGTCAGTAACTTCTCTGCCAACCCCTACCAAATCTTCTATGACATCTATACCCTTCTCTTTTAAATGTTTTTTCGGACCGACACCTGAGAGCATGAGAAGATGAGGACTGGCAAAAACTCCGGCAGAAAGTATAACTTCCTTTTTCGCTTCTACGAAGTGAATCTTGCCGTGTCTCGTGAATGTGACACCTTTAGCCGTTTTGGTACTTTTATCTATCTCTACTTTGATTACAAAACTCTCTGTGAGTACTTTGAGATTTTTTCTGTTCACAACAGGTTTCACAAAAGCTGCACCTGTATCGAACCTTCTACCGTGTTTATTGTAATATTGCCACATTGAAGCGACATGGTGATCAGGTCCATTGTAATCAGAAATATTGTAACCCAACAGTTTGTTGGCCTCTAAGAAAACACCAGTAAGTTCGTCTACTCCACCTTGAACTACATTCAGTGGTCCATCAGTGCCATGGGAATTTTTATCGTATGTTACCCAAGGGTTGGTGTGAAAAAAATTTTCTGATTTTTTGTAAAGCGGTAATAATCTGGAGTATGACCACGAAGAATCTTTGGAAATTTCTGCCCATTTGTTCAATGCCAATGGATCTGCACGGCTGTATACTCCTCCATTGATCAAAGTGGTACCTCCCATTCCTTTTCCTAATGAAGTTCTGCATCTCTTATCAACCATTCCTAGAAATGGAAAACATGTATTATATGTCACAAACTGAAAATAAAATTGATTTTCTAGAGGAATAAGTATCCTGAATCTCTTCAGGAATCTAGAGAAACATTAACGATGGATTGTTGGATGTATGTTGAATCATTTTGTTTCAAAGAGGATATTCATTCACTTGAATAACATCGCCCAAAAACGTTGCGGGGTTGATCTTGGCAATTTTTTTTTGTCAGTTTCTTCACCTGTATGCGAGCATATTGGTCTCGATGTACTAGTTTACCGAGAGTATTTAAAGATATGATGGAAACATAATAGTATTCGATTTGAAATATTATGTGCCCACTACTTTTCCCATCAGATACATTGTATTTCCAAATACAAATTAATAATGTACATTTCAAGAATAATGTAGAGTAAATTTTCAGAAAAAAAACTAATTTGGTGTACATATTTTGGTAGGTTCAAACACAATATTTCCGCTCAATTTTAATTATTTTCGACAAATCATCTATAAAATTTTGCAGATCACCCAGATTATCACAAAATATAGGCTATTGATAGAATAATAGGCTACCGAGTCATAGACGGCCATAACGGTCATAGGCGTTCCTCTCTCAATATTTGGGTTCCTTCATTATTATCAGATTAGTTTTGTACAGTCGATTATAGGCGAGTGGAGAGATCTGACGTAATTGTGATTTTTGCGATAGTTGATAATGATTCCATCGAATATGGAATTAACTTTTGATGAAATACCATTGGAAAAATTGAAGATGGACCATTTGCCACTTCACGAAAAAATACTATTGAGAGTGTAGTGTAAATGCCATCAACAGCAATAATTTATGGAAAATCAACTATTTGTGAAATTTCAAATAAGAAAAATCAGTTGGTATAACCTCACCCAATCCGAGATTAAAATTATCAAAAGTGAAACTAGATGATTTTTTAATGCATTTCGCAGGATAGTCCATTCATTGTTTTCAGCAAGCAAATACCCGCTTTAGATAAAGTTTTAAAAGTTATTGCCGATGGACCTGATTTGCTCACAATAAGTAGAACTAAACTAAACTAACTAAAACTAAACTAACTAAAAAAAAATTGGCAGACAGTTAATGCTCGTCGATTCTGAAGGTATTGCATATTGGCGATGAGACTACACGAGGAAAATTTAAAGAAATAGGTCAGAAAACAAAAATATTTATTATTCAGACGAAACGTGGGTTAAAGAGGGACATTCTTCTATAGGAAGAGTTTGGAAAGTCAAAAACAAGGATGTGAGTATCACGAATAGATGAATGGAGGCGTGTTTGAAAAATATTTCGAATAAATGATTGAATTCATACCTGAATGCAATGGAAGTTGCCATTCCAGATTATTTGAATGTTGACTAACTACTCAATGGAAGGAAAATGAAATTGCAACATGGTTAATTCCTGAGGAATCAAATTTTTTACGATATAATGACGAAACGAGAATTACTGAACATTCACAACATTCATAACCAAACTTGTAAAAAATATGTCGCTAAGGAGATAGCAAAAAATGAGGAATTGGAATACTTTGCCTAACCCCCATCATTGTGAGCTCAATTCGATTGAATTAACATTACTTATATGAATATCAAAACTTGTAAGTAGCGTTTCCTAATCTGACTAATAACCAGTCCGTGCAAAGGTTATTGTAAAATCCTCTGAAAATGGAATTTTTAACAGAAGATGATCGACTGTATTGTCAAACATGCGCCAAACTAACTGACTGACGGAAGCAAAAAAGTCTTTCGAAGGTTCGAAATAGATCTAGGAGACCACTGTTATCATATTCATGCAGTCATTGTTCACTGTGGTTCTGGCGTTGAATTTAGTCATTATTACGCCATGGTCAATAACGAAACGGACTGGTTTAAGTTTGACGATAGACGTGTAACGAAGTGTGCTGGCGATGTATTGAATCTATTGGAGCCTTTGGAGACACCCTACATTTTGTTTTATGAGAGAGAAGACATGATCATCATCAAGATCTTCAGATGATGTGGTGCTGCAGATTTTTCTGGGTTTTCCTGCAGCTGCAAATGCGCCACTGGAATCAATGAAGTCACCCCGGAGCGCCAATTAATTTTTATTGTTGTTTTTATTTTTATGTTAGATTCAATATATTTTTTCAGTAGAAATCTATAATTCTATATTTTCGAATACCTTACTTAAATATATTCTTTCAAAATTTATTCATATTGAATGTATTTCCAGGTTTCGAAAATTGGTTTTCTGATAATTTACTCTACCTCACTCTCGATACACAATGTTGAAGCTCTCTTTTCCATAGGTCTTGTGTTTTTAAATGTAGGTTAATTGCCATTTACTATAATAAAGGATAATTAGTTTCTCATCTCTTCCATTGGTCTCAGTATTTTCTCATAATTGACTGTGCCTCGATGGCAATGAGCTGTGACTGTCATCTGTCTCCTTGACAGTTCTTCACTAGCTCTTTGATATCTCCATTGTATGTTTTCAATTTACCGCGGTCGTATCACTGATACAAAAGTTGCTCAACAACAGTGTACTCAATTCTACTTGGATAACTATACTTGTTCTTGGGATAGATGAGTTTCTGTTATAACCAAACACCCTCTGATTCTTCCCCACCAGTGTTTTGGAAGGGTTGGCTGTCCTTGTTCATCTTTCACTGCCTGAACCACTGTGCATGCTGTTTTTGGTGAGTGCATTGGCTTGAAATATGGGGATTAAGCAAACGGGCCATCGGATGCCTGCTTCCACGTAGTCCTGCCGGATACGGGAACGACAGAATCACTTGTGGTTCTGTTATTCCCTAGCTGAATAGCATCCCAAAGATGGCCTAATCCTAAGCTATGTGTATCCGTGCCGAGAGGATGAATGACACTGAGCTTATCAGCTGTCTACGGAATCTTCGAGATACCGGGCGCCCTCTCGTCGTAGCATCGCCTTTTCACGGTAATGCGGGGCTCTGCCGTGATTGACCTTCTTTCTCTAGCTACTCGTGGAACTTTTATGGATAGAGTAATCTTGAAAATTATTTCTGATGCTAAGTCTACAGAGTTTACAATAATTGAACTTAAAAAAAATGTTGGTGGTGCAGCCAGGAAACGACTGAGTCGTCTCCTCCTTATGAAAACGCCTTACACCCAATTCTTGAGCGGCTTACGCAGAATCTATTTGAGGTGGAGGAACAAACCCCCCATGAGCAGGTTAGCAAACGTTTGCGCGCAAGTGCTGTTTCACCAAAACCAGAGGTGAAAAAAGCCCTGCACAGTTGAATTTGAGTCATCGTCAGGTATAGCTGTCGTGCTGAAACCCTCATATGGGAAGGTTGTTGCGGGTATCAAGGTGGGAATCTCCCACCTTGACTATCCGACTACCTCATTAACGATGAGACAGCAGAGCATATAATTTGTGCCTTACCCGCTGGGTTCACTGAATCATGTTTTTACAGTTCGGCAGAGCCGTACTCTCACCATCTGACCTGAAAGACCACTCGCTATACAAACTAATCGGCTTCGTTAAGAAGCTGGGTTTATATGGTTGAGTGTGAATAGGTGTGAGCCACAATAAACTCTTGCAGGTTGCGGTGGAGGGTCGAATAAACCCACTCACTTTTGACCTAACCTAATTGCCATTTTCTGTGACAAACGATAATTCGTTTCTCATCCCAACCATTGGTCTCAGGATTCCCTTATAACTGGCTGTGCCTCGATAGCAATGAGCTGTGACTGTCATCTGTCCACTTGATAGTTCTTGACTAGCTCTTTGATATCCCCATTGTATGTTTTTAATTTATCGCGGTCGAATCACTGATACAAAGGTTGCTCAACGACAGTGTACTCGATTCTATTTGGATAACTATACTTGTTCTTGGGATAGCTGAGTTTCTGTTATAACCAAACATCCCCCGATTCTTCCTTACCAGTGTTACCCTTTTCATGCGATCAAAAGGATTGGGTTTGATTATCAGATCAAGTAAAACAATCCAAAGCATGTTAAACAATTGCAAATAATGGGGGGTTAAACAGATATACTCCTATCGATGATATGTTGGCTCAGTGATACAGTGATGAGCTCTTCACCGAAAGGTCTCGAGTTCGATCCGCCTTCGACCAGATACTTTGTTAGCGAGAATTTATTCAGTTGGAGGTGAATTGATTTGGGACTGACAAAGCTGTGTATAGCCATGATTGATTCTAGGTGGCTCGAGAAGTTATTAACTTATGTTAGATTGTTTTAAAAGTTTTGCCCATTTTTATGTGTCCCTTTTGAAACGCAATGTCTCGGTGATTTGAGTATTCAATTCAATCGAAATGAACGCTAATAGAATCAGTGCACTTCTCCCAATGTAACACGAGTGGTCAGCACAAAATTGTGAGTTCCGGATTCAATGAAGTCGACGAAGGTAGTTTTTGCCTGGTACTGATTGACGAAGGTTCTACCAGTGAGAAAGTTATCGTGCTTGAAAAGATGGTAGTCGGTTGGCAAGAGGTCTGGGGAGTATAGGGAATGAGGTAGAAATTTGACGCTCAATTCTTCCAATTTTCGAATGATGATTAGCGAATCGTGCGGGCTTATGTTATCGTGAGTAAGATTGGACCTCTTATGTTGACCAGTGTCAGCTGCTGCTGACGCAATGTTTGCTACATTCCGTCGATTTCCTGGCAATATGACTTTTGTAATGGTTTGGCAGAAAGTTTCAATATATCACACAAGTTCTGAACGTATCCAGCTGTCGTAGAGGATCCACATTCCATCACATGTGACCATCAGATCCAAAAAAGGATATTTTAGGTCGCGCAAAAGCAAAGAAGAACAGACCTTGAAACGTGACAATTTCTGTAGAGCTTTCCGACCTTTTCAATATGTTTCAAACCATCAAAAACCACATGAGAGCTGACGCCCAGTATTTCCGCCATCCCATACACCATTTATGGTGAGTCAGGGTTTTCCAATCGTCGTCCTGAATCACTTCTGGTCTACCACTTCGAGACTCATCTTCGAAGCTGAAATCACCGGAACGAAATTTCGCAAACTATAGTTTCCAAATGCCAGCATCGCATTGGTTCAATTTAACTTCGTAGAGAGAAATTGTTCAAAATTGCTCAACGATTAACTACACACGGAAACATATGATATCAAAATGAACAGAACTTTTGAAACAACCTAGTACTACCTAGAATACTCGGGAAATGACCATAATTGCCACTTATGTGAATACCAAACACAAATACTAGTAGCATATCTCTTCCGTTTCAAAATAAACTCACCTTGACAGGCTCCAGTTTGGGGTACGCTCATGAAGCCCCAATTATACTCCGAGAGAGTGGATGGATAAAGATAACTGAGAAACTGGAGTAAACTATAGTCCGGCCATCTACCAGCTTCTAATACCAGTACTGTGAAATTGTTTCTCTCTGATAATCTCCTGGCTATAACTGACCCTGTCGTTCCTCCTCCTACAATCACGAAGTCGAAAGAACCATATGCTGAAATATAACATCTTCATCAGTTGGAGTGCAGAACCATTTGAAATTGAGACTTCAATTTTCCATACTGGAGATCGGAAACTAATTCTAATTATACACCACATATTTTTATTGTCTTATTTATTATATAGCGTTCGTTTATTATTCATTATTTTGTAATCGTAGTGTGCCTAATGGAAAACCTTCCAAAGTATACATCAATGACTTCGTGAAACAGGAAAGAGAAATGAAAGACCAAGAAGGTCAATGACATCAAGAATAGTAGAAGTAGAAGAGAATGTGCTGGCCATGATAGAAGAAGATCCAGGTGCCTCTACTCGAAAAATGGCAAATACTTCAAATGTAAATAACGGGACGATTTGGAACATTCTTAGAGACTATTTGTTATACTAATACTACATACAACAAGTTCAGGCAGTTCTTCCTGCAGATTTTCTTCCACGCATTGCATTCTGACAATGGCTTTTGCGTACATATATTCAAATCCCTCAACTACTGACTCATATTCTTTTTACCGATGAAGCCAGTTTCTCAAGGAATGCCATAAGAATTTTCCACAATAACCATGTTTGGGCTGAAGAAAATCCACATGAGGTGCTTGAAGATAGCTTTCAACATAAGTTCTCGTTAAACATCTGGCTAAGGATTGTAGGTGACTTTCTAATTGGACCGGTATTTGTGTCAGGAAGACTTACCGACAAGGTATAGCACAACTTTTTGATACAAACGCTACCTCAGTTTCTGGAGAATGTACCATTGGTTACAAGAAATGCACTGGGTTTTATACACGATGGTGCCCCAGCACATTTTAGCATATTGGATCGATAATTTTCAACGGTAACAAACGGAGATCGCTGGATGACCTTCACTGGGCTCATTAGTTTATACTAATCCAGTGGATGATGTGGAAAATTTGAAAAATCGGATAATTGATAGGTGTAACGCAATCAGAAACGATCCTGGTGTTTTTAAAAAAGTTCGGATGTCGATAAGGAGAAGATTAGATTCTTGCATAGATAAAGAAACATTACATGTAATTTTTGGTGATAAAATGTTATTGTCGTAATTATTTCTCACTTCGTATATTCGAAACAAAGCGCCCTATCAAAAATCATCAGACGACAGAATATCCAAGGAATAATCCCTTGAATTTTTAACGCATGTTTAATAAACACCATGTATAGGCAATAAATTGTCTTCTTCAATGACGGATTTACGATGTTTCGGAATAAGATACTTGCCTCTTCAGCACCAACCTCGATAACATCACAAGATGAAGCGCTCAATTAATTCATGAAATTACGACTTTGTGTCATGAATCAGTAGAATCTACCCATGTCATCGATGACAGTACGTAATGACATTCATTCGATTATTTGATTTAATCCCAGCCAGAAAGGGACAGAAAGGTTTTGGCTTTCTACTTATCCATTTATATATAAGAAAATGTGAAAATTTTTTAAAGAAAGGAAAACGCAATTAATTTCGAAATAAACTCTTCACATAGATGTGAAGGTCATGCAATGATATCTGATTTGAATCCACAACGATTGTATGGGGTCGAGACAGAATAGAAAAAAGTGTTTTTCGTATAAAAAGTTCATATGAAAGTAGTTGTTTCGAGAAGGATTTTTCTTCCAGTTCAGGTCTGAAAATTACTGTTTTGCCTTCTACTTTTTTCGTAGAAGACTTAGATAACTCATGTTTCTCCTTGAATTGACATGAAAAATTAGTTAGTGCATAAGTGCAGAGAGAAAAAAGAAAAGATTGGCAACAAAATTAAAAAAGTTTTAAAAATTAGAAAGGAAAAATGCTATCATTCTCAACAACTTCATCTCAATGTACATGTATATTCAATTGTTGTTGAAAAAATCCAGGAAAACAAAATGGAAAATAGACCTGTCTCAAAAATTCAATGTATTTGAATAACATTTCATTGTAAGACCTTCTCTTAACATTTTACAAAAACGTGGTACGCGTTCTACTATAAAATAGCTTCTTCAGGCCTGAACACGCCTGAGGAAGTTATTATTTAGTGAAACACATGTCGTGGTTTTGTGAACTTCTATACGTATTTACTGTTATACGAGTATGAGAGTCATAACAATAGCTATTGTAATATAAGACACGGTTTTTTGAACTGTTACAGGAAAGGTGTTGAATATGTTATAATGGATTTTCATCAAATATCGGTCAGTTCCATCACAATCGTAATAATATTGGTAATTCAGCTCATATAATGCATTTATCGAGTTACCTAATTAATTATTCCAACTAAATGAACTTCAAACGTTCAAGTCAGTCTCAGATATACCTACACAGTAGGTTGAAT
>WOGP01001510.1:0-18862 GCA_015342065.1 Leptinotarsa undecemlineata | reverse complement strand
ACTCGAACGACCCATAAATAGTCATCTCTCGGAGGAATCAGACCAGTCATCACCCGAAGACGATTGTTGATATCAACAATCGAAACGTCGTGAACTAACGTGGCTTGGAATCTCTTAACTTTGTATTTTCATTTTCTTTGTTCATTTTTTTTATTTTTATTTAATTTTTGTTCAATTGTTCTATTTTTACTTGTATTTTATTTCACTGTTATTTCATTTCAGGTTTTTGCTTAATATAATTATTATTTTCAGCTATTCATTTTTCAATTCTTTTCTTTTAGGTGTCTCAGGGATTTCAAATCATTTTATAAATTAGACAATGGAAGTGCGAACTTGTGAAATTCAATAACTGTTCAATTATCAACAAAACTCGTTGGTCCATTACTTAGGAAATATGTTTTCTTGACACGCCTCAGATCCCAATCAAAACGATCGTAGAAATGAGCGTGGCTATTAATTTCACTCTAAATGAAAGTATTTACAATTTGTATAATTACATGCTTTAAGGCACCAACCACTAACGGTATCTTCCAAAGATCAAGTTTCTCCACGTTCTCCTCGTCGATTTCCTCGTTAAAATTTTGCCTAGTTCGAATATATGCAACACTTTTTATGATTTTCGCCTACTAAGCTCAAATACAATGATACATTTCTTGTCAGAATCGGATGTGAACGAAAATTCTCCCACACTCTGCAGTCATTAAAAGGTTTCATGTTTCGTTTTTTTAGAGGCAGGCTAAATATCATTAAGAGACCACACTTGCACTCATTTTCCTAATTACTTATCTCTTAAATAGTGTCGGGTATGAGGTTTATTTATACTTTCATGAATGACACCGATGTGGTGCGATTGCACTAAATTTAAACGAGAGAGCAGACGTGGTTTTTTCAATGAGATCTCTCGAATTTAGTCTAGTTTATTTGTGTCTGTCCACACGCCTCGAATCTCTAAAATTATTTTGCTATTTCTGATGATCGTTGGACTTTCAAAAATTATTTCAAAACGAAAATCATCGCATTCCATGAGTCGTTACAAAAACTTTCTTTTTTCATACACCGGGTGGTTCTCTACGGTGGTTCCATTTGATTTTTTCAAATGGAAAGGGGGTGGCTCGTCGGCTTTTTGTGAAAGAAGAAGAGTCAACTGGAAAAATTCATATTTGCTACTGTGAAATAATTCCTAAGACGACTGTGAAACCATAAGCCTCAAAAGTCGTAGTTTTCTCATGTTACTTGTTCAAGATATACGATCCATGGCATTCTAGATAAAAAAATTAAAATTGGAATAAAAATGATTTTATTTGTCAAATGACAAGTGAAGTATTGTTGGATTTATAATGGTATTCTCGATCGAAATATGTAAAAATATATAGGATGTCCCATTTAAAAATGAAAGTTGGAGTCATTTCCGGTCAAACTGAAAGTACGACAAAGCAAGTAAATGTGTCAAAAAATGTAAATTAAACTATGCTACATAACCCCAAAATTTCGTTTTTCAATCTCCAATAATAAAAAAGTTATAGAGGTGAGCCACATTAGAGAATCACCTGGTATACTACAGTTCACATTGAAGATTTCGGAAAAATACCTTTTCAATACATCAATTCAATCTAACCTAAACAAATTCTAGAAATGAACATTATTTCATTATATAGATCTATATATAGATATATAGATATAAAATTGCCGTAGACACAACTTTTTCAAGTAACTTTTTGTTAAATACGATCTAGAAATGCACTTTTTCAATTTTTTTAAAAAAAAAAAAGTTGAATTTGACAAACAGTGAACGTCAGTGGGTCGCAGTTGGCCGAATCATTTTAAGTTAAATTTAATGCACAAACAAGTGCCGAAGTTAAACTTCATTGACACTTTTCGAAAAAAAAGTTTCCCATACGGTGCGCACTTTAATGGCGACACTGTATAAATGTGAATAAAAAATCCATCCGAAATAACTACTTTCGATGATGAAGATTGAATTATTCTGAAATTACCTTTTGTTATTCAGTTTGTACAACACATTTTCGTAATGTAATCGATATAGATACAACAAAATCCCTCGTAATAACGTATGTGATTCCAAAACGGATCATAAACCAATATAAAAATTCTTTTATGTGAGAACAATAATTCAAAAATTACTTACAATGAAGTATCTCACTATTACAAAATAAATTACTTGTTTACTTGTCTTTGACTAAAACAGTAACTCAATTTATTCTTTTCGGTCAACTCTAATGCCAGATCTATTAATAAGTCGTATATGTAATTCTTTCGTACGACCCGTTCCGTGATTTTTTTACAAGCAACAATCATGGGAAACTGCATTTAATGGTTGTGCTATTACAATTACGATTTTCCCTTATTAGCTTGCGTATTTTGTCCTCATTTTTCTTATTAATTACCGAGTTATTAGATGCAAGGATTTTTTCGATTTGCAAGGTATGTATATTTCACATGCAACAAAACATTTACATAGTGTAATGTAATTATAAACTTAGAAATGGACTTGTTGCAATGTTTCCTATCAACAAATCAGTTTGAAAGAATTCATGAACTTGTCGATACTTGATGAAAATGTATACCAAAACTTTATGATGACATTTTGCACTGAAAAAAAGCTCTACGACAAATTACAAGACAGTTTCAGTACACTTTTCAAAACCACGTTGCCTAAAACGCAGGGTTGAAAAAGTCATGAGGAAATTACTCAATAAATTATTAAAGCATATAATATAAAGATCATCATTGAATTGGCGTGTTGTAATACTAGGCACATACCGTTCTCACATAGAGATTATATTGATAAGACTCGTTTCGAAGTTGGACAAACAATTGGGAGTAAAGTTATAAGCCAAAGTAAATGGGTAATTTATATTTCTCACGATAATTTATCCACTTGAAGGTGGATTGATTCTGCTGCGTTAAAATCTGCGAATAGCTATGATGTTCCGTAGGTGGCTGGGGAAGTTATCAACATAGCATACCCAGACCACCGTATAGAAGTAAACATAAGTAAGTTCACTCTACGCCATATTTGGGTCAAGATTCCCCACCTCGAATTTTATGCGCGGCCAAACTACAACGCAACGACTGATTCCGAGCCGTTTACCAAGCGAGCCAAATTGAGGCATGGACTATTATTACAGAGTTGTAAGTGGTGGTTTTGTATTTAGAAAAATTTGTGTCTAGTTTCAAAAGGAGCAAGTGTCGAGATGTGGGTTGCTGTAATTTGCAGGGTGATGGCGGCATTCATTTTTTTTCGATTTCCAATTAAAAAAAGGTGTGTTTTTCTATTATTTATTATGTAAGACTGAAGTAATGAACATATAACGAAAATAAAATGAATTGTAATAGACCATATATAGTAGAGTGATTAAAAATCAATAACTTGATTAAGATAAGGATTGCAACATTTGTTTCGATGAAATAAGCATCAAATCACACTTATTCTACAATATATTAAAGTATAGAATAGTTGGTTTTGATGAATTATTTAACAAGAAAACGGCTTATATAGCAGAATATGCCTTGATAGTCATGGCAAAGGCATACATTCGAACTGGAAACAGCATGTTGCATACTTTTTTTTACCAATTCATCCACATCAATACTGGATATAGAAAATATTTTGATTGAAGCTGTTAGGGAATAATCAAAAATTGGATTGAGAGTTAGGGGTATCATTTCAGATTTAGGTTCTAATTTTTATAAACTTGCCAGAAAAGATCTCGAAGTGACTGTAGAGCAGCTATATTTCTTTGTTGATGAGAAAAAAATATTTAACTTTTTTAATCCTCCTCATTCGCTGAAATGTAGCAGAAACCATTTTTGATGACTTTTTGAAATTTGTTGAATATACAACGAACAAAAGTCATCTTGAGCAACTTTACAACTTGGATAAGGAAAAGCAATATAGACTAGCACCCAAACTAACTGATTCTCATTCATTTCCATCTAACTTTCAAAGGATGAAGGTTAAATTAGCCAGTCAAGTTTTCAGTCACTCGGTAGCGACAGCGATGAATACCTGTGCCAGTTTCAATAAAAAATCATCAGCAGCAATAGGAACGGCTACATTCATTGAAAAAATTGATAAAGTATTTGATATTTTGAATTCAAAACTATTTGACCATGTCAAACATTTCAAAAAACTTTTTTTCGAAACATCAAAACAAATTGATTTTCTGGAAGAAATGAAAATATTTTTATTGATTGGACAAATAAGATTCATTGAAGGATGGCAGATAACAATTTCGGCATTTCTGCAACTTTGAGAATACCTGCATAGTGAAGGAAGACTCCTACTATTGACCAGGAATATAAATCAGTACTGTGTGGAAAATTATTTTTTGGGTCAACAGAGAAATACTTGTGGAAATGCCAGAAACCCAACTCCTATTCAAATCACCAGACCATTCAAAAAAACATTTACTCTTCAGTATTTCATACAGGCAGAAGGAACTAACTGTCTAGAAGATACTAGTGAGATTCTATCTAGTATTACACATGCAGACATAAATAGGATGAAAAGTCTTGTGGAAGTTCCAGAAAATCTCTATAAACCTTTGAGAGTAGAGACGAATAGAACGCTAGCCACTACAGAAGGCAACAGCTTGGGCTATGTTTGGGGATATGTTTTGAGAAAATGTTTAAGAAAACATTCATGTGAAGTATGTACCAATTTTTTCACGGCGGCTAGTACCACACTGAATGAAACAAATGTTCATAGTAATTTCAAGGCAGACAGTAATACAGTAGTCAAACAGTTTGGAAGTTTATATATGCCTCCAGATTTTTACAATGTATTATTCATATAGAGACATAATTTCTTAATCATTTCAAAAATGTATGTGCCACTGATTGCATAGCAACCAGCTCAAAACATTGTTTTCAAAAATCAACATTTCTCACCCTTGTGATAATTTTCCTTTGGATTTATTTTTTCACAAGGGTAAGAATTGATTACACTTTGAAATTTGCCAATAGAAATTTGAAAACAAATGTTAAAAGTAATCAAAAACTCATCATTATGAAAAACCTTTAGAATAGATTAACATAAGTTTTTGACTTAAAAATATAGGTTTATTTTACCACGTTGTCTTATTTTTATCAATTCCTAAACAGTTCACAATCATATGAGACATTTATTGGGAGCTCCTCGTAGCAATGATGTAGTCAGATCATGGTCACATATTTTTTGATCGAACCTCGTGCAGAGGTGCACAACAGCTCTTAGCCTACACCCTCCTGCCCCGCTACATGCCAGCAAAAAATAAAATCTTGACCCGAAACATCAAAGATACCGACCGGGAGTGAATTTACTTCTGTTCACTTATATACGGTGCTACTGTTATTATCTGAGGACGCTAACTTGGTTAGCGTAACGCGCGTCGAGAGACCGTATTTTTTTGTTCTGGTAGTGGGAAAGTGTTTTCAATAGATACTGTTATTATTGTCAGTTTTTTCTTAAGTGTATTCTCTCATAGGAAATCCACTCAGAGTAATATCTCAAAGATGTCGTCAGTCATATCACATATATGCAATTAATTATTGAAGAAGTTGAGGAGTACTGAAATGTTAACTTCTAACTGGACATTCATTAAATTGCTGGATAGTTTTCTTTTGTTGATCTCAGGTGCATTTGAAAAAGTAACTTTTAATCCTTTTCTTTCTGAATGTAAAATTTTAAAATTTGGATCAAATGTATGATTTTCATGTATAAGGTGACTTGAATAATTTGAATCTCTATGTGATTATCAAAGCTTCTTTTATGTTCAAAAATGCGTGTTATGAAATTTCTAAAAGTTCTACCGACATACATGTTAGGAAAATCTCCACATTTTAATTTGAAAACCCCAGATTTTTGCGATTTTTCGGTTTTAGTTTCTTTTTTTTTTATGAATTTGCCTTAATTACTGCTTGCTTCATAGAAAGTTGTAAAACTATGTTGTGTTAAGAATGATTTTATTTTGTCACTAGATTTGCTTAAATATGTGAATGAGCAATATTTAATTGGTTCTTGTTTTTGGATGGGGTAGACTTCTCTGATAATTTGATCTATTAACTTTGGGTCATAGCAATTGTTATATGCTGTTTGTTTTATAATATTGAGTTGTTTACTGAAGTTGGAGTCTGGCATAGGGTTATTTAGTAGTCTATGTATCATGTATATGTTGCTAATTTATGTTGATAAGTATGTAATAAAGACTTTTCAATGGTTACGTCCGTGTTTGATGATTTATCATAGATGGAAAAGCTGTCTATTGTCTGTTCTTATTATCCTGAGGTCTAGAAAATTTATTGAGTTGTTTTCATCTATTTCTGATGTGAATTTGATATTGGGGTGAAGAGTATTGATCCAATTCTCAAGATTAGTAACTTTTCTTCGTGTTCCTGTATAACAAATTAAATTATCTTCTACATATCCATACCAATATAGAATACTTCTGCTAAGGGGGTGTACATTAATGATGTTTTCAAAATTGTAAATTTTGGCTAGTAGGGAGCTCAAAGAATTATACATGTTGGGGTTGTTTTTACTACTGTAAATGACGTTATTAAATGTAAAATAATTTTCCTTCATACAAATGTTCAGTAACGATAATATTTCTGTGTGAATTAATGGGTTGCCTTTTTTGAGATAGCTATAGGAATAGCAAAACGCGTCACATATTACAAGTTGTAAAATATTGTGAATATTTAAAAAACAAATGTTTTTTCATTCAATTCCTAGTAATTATGGATATCCATCAAGTATAGATCAAATCAATCAAGATATTTTCAATTGGTTCAATACCTCATCCAGTAAACGTCACCGTTTGAAAGATTTTCGTATGAAGAATGAATAAGAAATATTGGAGGGTGGAAAACTTCCCACTTACTGTGAATTTAGAATATGTGAAAAAAATCTGTTCGCGATAAAATGAGTTCATTATTATTACAAATATTCTTTAAGAAATTCTTCAGTATCGTCTCACTATTCATCAAATATTTATAATACAGAACATTGAAAGGTAGACACTCGCAAATTATTTTAACGACTTTTTGAGTTTTTATTTTTCCTAATAACAACCACTGGTAAATAGCCTGTCGCTTCGTGGAATATTATCACTTAATGAATTTAATTTATGTAATGTTTGAATTGTAGGAACTTTGTAATTTGAGTCCAAACGTTGTCTACTTTGCACATTATACATTTTATACATGTCACCTATCTGTAGGTATTTGTTTCGTGTTCATATTCAGGATAAAATTACCAATGAGAATTTATTATCTGTAGTGAGTGAGTATAACAACATCCGGAGATAAAACAAAAAGAATGAGGTGAGTTGAATTTTTGAATTTTGAATACACTGACTCGTTACTTGAATATCAATAATATGATAATAATTACAAATCTTCACAATACATACTCTATTTTAAATACGCGTTTCACTACAAAAGCACTTTTTTCAGTTGGACAAAATTTCTGAAAACAAGAGCCGTTATGAATACTGTATCTTTTGAAGTTTGTTCAAATTCTGAAGAACTTCACCCATTTTTAAATTAGGTTTTGTTTTCAAAACTATCCAAATTCACTTAGATTACAAAAATGTAATTGATAATTATAGATGGCAAAGCTCATAACCATGCACTCGATACTTCAAACTACTAATATATAAATATAAATCTATACTTCGTTAATATTCGAGTACTGAGGACTTTCGTCGTCTTACTTTCAGGCTAGTTCGTTTTAGGACAGGTGAGTGATTCAGTCTAGCACCTTAAATAAGACCTTGGCGTGTCGAAACACTGTCTGGTGTCGGATCACTACTTCAACTTCCAACAAGGTTTTGTATAAAAGTGAAAATATATTTGCTGCCAAGAAGATGGTTCTCTGAAACGGGTTTTAAAGTAGTCGATTCAATTCAATAAAATCAATAGTCATTAAATTACACAAAATATTACAAAAATTCAATTGAACAAAAATACGAAGTATCAATTCTCAAATTAAATAAATTACCCGAAAGTACAATTTTCTAATATTTGAACAGAGTACGAAAATGACTGAAGTCGTATTTGTCAACAATAGCCAACCTACTTGACACTGTTGGATGCATCACCAATACGTCGCATATCATTCTCGATTTTATTGAAATTCAGAATAACGTTTCCAATCGAATTGAAAATGTCTTATTATATGAATAAGTTTGGATTATGGTCTTTAGATTTCTAGATATCATATACTTATATTGTTGGTATTCAAAGAGGAGTTCTAATTGAAAAAGTGTCATCTAATTTTTGTGAGGTTATGTGAATCAGTGAAGTGTGGCAATTATTTCTCGTACATTTTCATCAGTTCGGACTTCCCTTGTCTAATGTGATATAAATTGATTTGAAATACCGAAAAAAATATGTAAAAAATTAATAAAGAGATCAGCTGAAAAATAACATTATATTAAACAAAAAAACTTAAATTACAATGAAATAAAATATAAACAACAACAAAAAATCAAAAAACACGAGAAGAATAAAAACAAAAGTATTAACAAGAAACGAAAATTAAAAATTAAAATATTGAAAACCAAGTTACTTAACGACGTTTCGATTGTTAGTATCCACAATCGTCTTCGGGTGATAACTGGACTTATTCCTCTGAGATCTGACTATTTATAGGTCATTCGATACCTTCACCTATGCTCTCTTACCTCCTCTTACCGCTTCATCGGTTTTAGCAGAAGGTAACCGTTTGGCGGGAGTTGGTCGTGTTCCGCTTGATTAGAGGTTTCCATATGTTGCGTATTTCTACGTTAGCTTGGATGAATACGTTGTTGGACAACATATATGCGTCTTCTTTGAGTTTTCTCCTAAACCAGTGTTTTTCCTTGTGGATAATTTCTGCTTGAGCCCACTTGATGTATTTTTGATGAGTCCAAACGTGCTCTGCTTTTCCTGATTCGCTGGTTCCTCTTCGCTGTGTGTGTTTTTTATGTTCGGCAATGCGAACTTACAATGGCCTCTTAGTTTCACCGATATATGATTCTCCGCACTCGCAAGGTATCCGATAAATGCAATTCTTGGAATCGTAGTCCGCGTTTGGTGGCCAGGTTTTTGTTGCCAGGTTCCCAGATTTCAAGCAGGTTCTGATGTTATACTTGGAGCCAATCATTCTTATCTTTTCCGACAATCCTCTGATGTAGGGAAGTAGGTACAAGTACTGATTGTGGCGGCTTCTCTTCTTTGTGGAGCTTTTGCTGTCTTCTAGGTAAAGCTTATTTCACCATCACTTTGAAATAACCATTTCGTTGAAGGTCATTTTTGATGAAGCCTAGCTCCTTTTCGAAACCTTCCCCTATATTACAGAGCCTGAAAGCACGGACTAGTAGAGTCTTGATGATTTCTCTCTCAGTTGATTGATGGTGGTTGGATTTATGGTTCAGTTCAATTTGCTTCAATCCATTTTTCATTTCGGACTTTTATATCTGTTCATGGTATTGGTGAGTTTTATTTAGTTATTTCAAAAGAGTTAGGATCTAGTTACTCTTATAATCATAATATCAAATTCAACTTGTAAATGTATGTACAAGCATTCATGCAAAGTTTCAATATTCAGTCACGATCATATTTGGATATATAAATCCATTGATTCAATTTGATTAGGATAGTACTTAAAATTGTGATGATAGCGCATAACCAAGCTCCAAAAGTCACGTATGTTTCAAGAATAATCGCACCCAGATGATTTCATGGCTGTCAATTTTATTGCCCTTAGGAAGAAGCGTTTTATCGTTGTTTTGGTTTTGCCTTCAATTTTACATTATTTTTATTGGTTTGAAAGAAATGTTTCTGTAATTGTTTTATTGACGTATAGTGTAGTACCATGGTTGAGATTGATTGAGATAAGTAAGTTCACACTAGGGTTCACGCATAATCAGAAATTTATAATTGGAGATAGAAAAAATTTTGAACTCAAAATATAGAATTTTCAGCAGTAACTTTAAGAGATGTTAGCGATGAAATCTGCTTAACTTCACTTACTCATTACATAAACTCAATTTTTTCCGAAAAATTAATTTTGAATGAGCTCTTAAAAAGTAACAAATTACCCAAATAAAGCTAGTTAATTCATACATTTTTGTTTGTAAAGGAAGATCCAATAATTTTAATGCAGAAATAGAAATCATAAACAAAAAGTATTAATTAAGATATGAAGCAAAATAATTAATATTGTTTAGGTTTTTTGTTACTACATACTATTAACTTGCCCCTTTTCAATACTGAATATAATAAATCATAAGTGAATAGTTGAAGATTATTAATCTCTAATTGTATGCGTCACGAATTAAACTCTTGTTTGAATATATTTGACAATATTTCGTGGTGAATTTTTCAGGTTCTGACCTGCAACAGTCACGAATTAATCTCTTTTTTATTTCAACGGTGGCAAAAATTCAAATGCCTGAAGAATTATCATAAATTAAAATTGAGGATCGAAAAACTCTGACTGATTTTAAAATCTACATATTTTCACAATTACCGCAATATTTGACTTAATATAATTGATGAATGGAGCCGTTACTACGCAATAGGAAATCATTATGAAAAATGAGGAATATGTTTCTTTTTCACTTGACTGAATAGTTTCCACTTTGTCCATAATTATGGGTCATGAGCACTTCGATATTACTCAGCAGTTTGCGCCTACCATTTTGATATACCAGACACAAGATAAACCATGCCTAGACCTCCACCTCTGTAAGTGTGAAGCTTACAGACGAATTTATAAATGTTCATATATAAGTGAAGTAAAGTTTGAAATATTTGTATAAACATAGCTATCTTAACCTTTCTGAGTTTCTGAATGTAAGTAATACATTATTTCCAATCGAGGCATTCCTCACCAATATTTTCATATTGTGAGAACAGAAAGGAATTATCTTCTGAAACGTTAGTCATTTATAGGAAACTGATTATATAAAACAATATCCAATAATAAATTGATAGATGTAGCCGTTACTACGTGGTAGGAGATCATAATGAAAAGAGAAATGAAAATTTCTATGTTTTATACCACTTTTAATTGTATCTAACGTTACAAACTTACTTACACAATAAACTTATTGTGTAAATAAGTTTGAAAATGTCCATATAGGACGAAACTGCAGTAACGTTAGTTACAATTAAAAGTGGTATAAAACATAGAAATTTTCATTTCGTTTTTAATTTTTTCCTGTCGACGTTTCGAATTTAATAAAATTCTTCATCAGGGCTCGAAAAATAGTTTTTTCGTGTTGATGATATTGCTATTTTTAAAAACCATCATAACAGATACATATTTGAAAAAAAAATAAAAAACATTGCAAAACAAAAAAATTTCCTAGACTACACCAACACAAAACTAGATGAAACAAACGAAATGTTGGAACTTAACACGATGCAGTAGCAGAATAACGAGAATATTCAAATATTGAAGAAGATGGATACTTGTTTTTACATCAAGGTCAAAATTCAACAGCGGTGCCAATCTGAGGCAACTCAAAAACCAGTTTCATAGTCGAGATGTATTATAAAACACCAAATGGAAAAGAAATCGACAGGTGTCCTAACTTTTATTTGATTAAAATTGATGATATTTTAGAATATTATAATTTTCTGAATTTTATAATATGGAATACTTGCAATTTAAATAATATTGAAGCTAACGTTAAAATTTTGAAAAATCATTAGAAAGGTTTTGGAAATTTCTTTGATCCAAGTGCAAGAGGTAGGAATATATTTCACTTAAAAGGTTGATATCAGTTTTGCATTAAAGCATGAAGGTGATTGTGAAATGAATGACATCTCTAAAAAGAGTCTTTTGTAATTGACCTCTGACCTATGACAATGGCCTTCTTTATTTACATGATTACTCAAAGCACATCTTTCTGGTCTTCATATACTATTACTTTAATGAGATATTATTCTATCTTTTGATGATCTCGTTTATCCAATATATTCTCCTTTACAATTGGGGCATGGTATACAATAAATTAAGTCTGAACGTTGAAATTTTGGAGTTTTGGAGTGTAAAAAATATTATTATTCTTATTTTGGTTCAAATCTACTTTAGTATTCAATTGTGATAAGTTATTATTCTTATTTGAATCATTATGATCGTATGAAAAACTGAATACGATCTTTTTCAATAATGTTGGAGGATAAGAATTTTGTAGAAATAGGTCGTATAACATTCTCATGTTTCTGTCATGGAATATTTCTTTAGTACACGTTGTTTCATTTGTTCAACCAAGTTCACTTTAATTGACTGCCTGTGATACTACAGGTAATTCATATTATTTTAATCAGTTACAAAGATTATATTGTCAACTTTACCAAAATGTTTTGTTGTAGGTACATAAATTGATGATTTTTTCACCATTTGCATACAACCTCGTGGACAATGTAAGTAGTTTTATCAAAACTTAAGCAATATGTAGTTTCCCTGATCATGACAATAAAAAGTGTCGAAATATTGAACTAACGTGTTAATGAAGTTTGTTCAGATAAATATCATGTGCGTTAAAGTCATCTATACTGAATCTATTTTCTTATTTCTAAAATAATTATAGCTGCTTCTCCTGAATAAAAAAAAGAATACATTGAAAGAACAATGTGTTTAACAATGTTTACGTAGGCATGGTAAGGGGGTAAGAGCTTTGCTTACTGATAAATATACTAACGTAATACTTATCTTATTAGGCCCAATTTTACTGAGGTGAACAAATTCAGTGAAAAGCTATTGATGTTGTAATCATATTTATCTTTAGCGAACATACAATGCGACCTATTAGAAATGAAAATATTCGTATAAAAATATGTTTCAATCAATTGGGATGCTTTTTTTTCAGTATGTATAGATATTCAAAAAGTCTACTAGACTGAATCTTTGTTTTCAGAGCCAATTTCAATTATTTTTCCATTTCAAAAATGAATTTGACCATATCACTGGATTCACGTAGTTTTGAAATAGTTATTCTCAAAATTATTTCGAAAGGCGAGTCTTTGAAAAATTGTAAGAAAAAAATGCCAACTGAGTGATTATTCTTCTAATTCAGGTTTATGAATTACATAAAAATTGTTATTACTTCACTGGATTCAGTTTTGATTTATCATTATTTTGGTTTATCATTGTCCAGAATTTCATAGGAAACTCTTCTTCATCAAAAAAGGGTTTGAATGAAGGAAGTTTGTTATCACTGTATGAAAATAACTTAAACTCTCAACAATTCGAAAGCCTACCTAATGGAAGGCTTTCGAGTTGTTGAATCTAAGAATTTATACATGAATTGTCATTTTATGAATTACCTAAAGATAAAACTAGTTTCACAACAAATACAGTAATTTGATCATAAAGTAGGCGCTATTGTTCTTTCTTTTTCGACAACAACATCAATCCGCGAATGTCCATCAATTCCGCGAACTTTCAATGAATGTATTGTTGAACGAACTCGTTCAAAAACAAATCATTTTTTCAATCAACAGAAATACCTAAAGTATTCTTTCCAGATGAAAAAGGCGAAAAACTGTATGTTTTCTTCATATCCTGGAGACGCGAACTTGGTTGGAGAAACACGCGTCGAAAAGAGTATTGTATTTCTGGTGATTAGGGAAAATGATTTACCTTCTGTATTTGTAGAGTAGGGAGGGTGAGTGTAGGCCCACAGTACTTAGGCCACATGTGACCTATTGTACATGTGGACAAGTTACCGGAAGACATCTCCTTCATAACGGTAGGTGTAGGCCAAGACTTGCCGAACACACACTATCTTATTGACGATAACTCCTGACGCTCGCATAGGATATGCCTGACAAATTCATATTCCTGTTTACACATCCTGCATAGAGGTGTGTCCACTATCCCCACATTATGGAGGTGTTTCCTCAGTTGACAGTGGCCAGTCAGAAATCCTACTATTAAGCGTAGAATGGTTCCTGGTCATCGCCAGATATTTCTTCGGCGCCAGCTTCCCAGGATCGCCCAGGGTGATCCTGGCAAGATTGCATCTTTTGATTCCATCCCATCTCCCAAGGGATTGAGCATGGTGTGACGTTTGGCCAGTTCCGTAATTGTCGAAGTCTTCAAGCCGTAGGTGCCACTGGGTCCTAAAATTCTCAGTCCAGCCGCTGCCTTGGCTAAAGAGTTGGCAATGCGATTACCTTTACTCCTGTCGTGGCCTTTAACCCACCTCAGGATAATGTTATTATCTACCGAGGCTTTGGCTAAATCTTGGTGGCACTCTAGTACTAGTCCCGAGGTAACACGTCTGTTCAAATAGGGTTTGCCCAGTGCAGATTGTTATGTTTCTGCCAGAAATTTCTTTCCTTGTTATTTCATTTGTGGTGATTGAGATACCAGCCCGTTCTGTTTGAACCATGCTGGTATTTTTTTCATTCCCCACTTAATCCTTTGGTTTGGTGATATGGAGTTCACTCCACATTCTGAGCATTCTTTGGTTTTTGAGCCGTCTGTATATATGGGTATTGCATTTGTAGCATCTGACTCTGCCGTTTTAGTTATATTTTGTAGGGTTTATTGAACACAAACCTGATTCAATTGCATCACATGTTTCTATTAATTTCAACCCATCCTGCGCTCTATCGCACAATGTGTTCTCAAATTCGCCGGTCTGTAAGAGAAGTATATCATCTGTATATGGAATTGTGTAGAATCCATTATTGTTGAGGTAATTAATCAAGGTATCCAGAACTATGTTCCAAAGAAGGGGTGATAGAACTCCTCCCTGTGGACATCCCCTCATGACCAGCCCTCTCACTGTAATGTCTTTTAAATTGATGTTCATTGCTTTACTAGAGAGTATCTTAAGTATCCATTCTCCTACTATCAGAGGTAGATTTACCTTAATCGTCACATTCATCACAAAGTATGATATCGACCGTTTCGTTATTTCGGATATTCCCATTGTCCAAGAATTATATAAAGTTTAGGACGAAATTACCTGTAAGACTATGTAGTCTGCTGCAGTCTAACAAATGTTTCTTGACATTGTTTTAAAGATGTATCGACACCTTGAAATACGCCAATACTAGTAATGATGGAGAAGTAAAAGTCAAGAAGCTTTTTTCTGGAATTTAAAAAAAAATATTCGAACTGAAAATTTTCTAGAAACATTCAAACTCACAAGAATATTGAGTAATAATGTACACTACGAATTCTGATGGGGCGAATATTTCTGAAAATCAAAGAAACTGTCAATTGTCCGTGTTTGATAAAAGAATAGTACAAACATATTTGTAACCCTTCAATTTTCCAAAACTATCTTTTTTACCTGACGTAAGGTTTTTCTGCTTCACCTCCGTTTTGATATATTTTTCTGATATATTATTTCGTATTCGTAGCTCTGGGACTAGTCTTGACTGGATTCTATCAAATTCATAACTGTGTCTCTTCTAATGTAAGAGGATATGGCAAGGGCACTTATAATACGTCATTTCGATGATTAATGAATATATTGCGAATCAATAGAATTTCAGTCCCAACAAAGCATATTAAATGAATAATGTTTAATCAGACAATCATGGGATATTAGTAGGAATCACATATACAGTACATAATAATTAAATCGGAGTCAATGCAATAAATATGAGTACAATTGCAATGGAGCAATTTGAATATTATATGTCTGGCCAATAGGAACATATGTGTAGAGTGCAGACGTAAATAGCCCCTCATCCTCGAACGGGGCAAGGTATCAAAGTCGTGAAAAAGGAATAATTTTTAGTACTTTGATAAAAAATCTTATAGTGTGACATTACTTGTCGCTTTCAGTTTTCTTTTTTTCAAATGGAAAGTAGAGGTCTTGCGACATTTCGTATGAGAGGTATTTCAATTCTTCATACAATGACGTTCACTTTTTTGAATTTCGATAACCAGTTGCGGAGCAACTGTTATCCTGGACTGCAGAGGACTATTCAATACGGATGCAACGATTTCTGTCTTTCAACTGCTTTAGCTACACTTCCAGTTGATTGAAATTTTTCGACCAATTTCCTGAGATATTTCTGGCAGATCGGATTATCTAACATTGAACACCGTTTCTGCCTCATGATGATTCAAAAACATGGTTATTATTTGAGCAACCTAATAAAATATAGAAAAACGCTAAAAACAACTTCAATAATATGGAGGATGAAACAAAATGATATAGTAGCTAACTTGTTTCCTTTCAAAACAACAATAGAGTCTATTTTTAAACTCTTGACGTCCATTGACAAATGTTTCTCAGCGTTTTTAAAACGAAAGATTTTAGATGGCCCCATAGAAAGAACTCTGGGAGGCCATTCAATAGGACCTCTTCCTCCAATCCATTGATTAGCATGCATATCATCTAACCATTGTCTAACTGGGACTACATAATGAGGAGATGCCACTTCCTGTTGAAAATGAAATAAATTTTCTTCAAAAGATAAATCGCCTTGAATGTATCTCTGATTCTCTAATCAATGAACTATCCGAAGTTATGGATAATGATTGGATCAATGGTTGCATCTCCCAATATAACAGTCCAACCATTAACTTTTTTTCGGGGTATTGCGTTTACCCTTCTCTAAATAGTCGTGGGTTCTCGTCACTCCAGTAACGACAGTTTTGTTTATTTGCGTGCCCATTTATATAAAAAGTGTATTAGTCACAAAGCAAATATTTTTGACAAGCCGAGGTTCTGCGATAATTATAGTTGTCATAATTTCACAAAATACAATTCTTCTGTCGAGGTTGTCATCACCGAGTTCTTGAAGGATTTGCATTTTATATGGATGACATTTATGTAATTCAAGTACTTTCCTTGCAGATTCGCGGGATAATCCGGTTGCTGTAGCTGCCTGACGAGTCGATAAACTATGGTTCATTGCAAACTGTCCGAGTACTTCAATTTGCGTTGCTTCGTCCATTAATCTTGGTTGATCTCTTTTTTATTATTGACACTACCAGTTTTTTTAAATTTTGCTACTAGTGGGCAAAAGTACACGTGACTTACAAGTAGACCAACTATCAGATTTTTGTGACGTATTTCCTGGGGGACGTGGTCACGTTAGTGAGTGGGAAAGATACACAGAACGAGTATCGGACAGATTCAGTTAAAAGATAACAGCGTGGATGAATTATAAAAATAATGATATAATAATAATGATGAATGAAAAATCAAATTGAAGAGAAAGACATGGCGTCAATGTTTACAAGGTGTGACAAAAAATACATCATTTAAGAAAAAACGTGGAAAACGTTGTAACTTGCGATTCCTCAATGTGTTCAGGGTGTCCCAAAAATACATCGTTTAAAAAAAACAAAGTGTCAATGTGTGTTCAAGTTGTGGAAGAATACATCATTAAAAAAAACATGTTGATTTAACGCAAGTGTAGAGTTTCAACGTGGCATATCAATGAGAAACGTATTTATATTCGAAAGTGTTGGGAGGAGTTACGTGTTGTAGAGTTAACGTTCGAAAATGGGACAATGAGGGGAGCGGAGTATTCAGCAATGACATTTCGAAATACGTTATTTTGAATTGCTTTTATTCGTTTTTAATCTTCGTTTTCGTGTCTGAATACATGTAATTTGTCAAATTTTATTTGGAAAATGGGGGTGGGGTTAAATTATTACTTTTTAAAAGTAATAAATTGCATCAACAAATTTTGAATGAATTTTCAGCTTGAATCTTCAAAATAGTACAGCTTGCGACTCGTTTAGAATTAATTTCGGGCTGGAGACAAAAATCTGAACTTGTATGAAATGGCATTCCCCGTATTATTCGAAAGTAAATCAACAGTATATATTTGATGATAGGCTGCTCTCCACCTATATATGATGATTTCATTTCATATCATTTTAAGGACAACGGTAGACAGAGATAATCAACAACGATTGTTTATCAGATATATTTTGCTCTGGACACTCCCACACAGTATATACTTTTAGGATTTGAGCCAAACGCTATAAGTTGTTCAGGAATCAAACAGCAGAATCAATATTTCAGTCGAAAATTGAAAATTTTTTCGACAGTCTATGATTCTTCAAAAGTAATCAGATTGAAGGTAAGTAGGTAGAAAATCGGCAATTAGTTCTAAAAATATGCATACGTCTTTAGTAAAACAAGTTGGGAGCTAGAAAAGCCATAACTTCATATGAAAAATCTATAACAATCAAAATTAGTTATGTTGACAATGTTGATAGCGAGAAATACATAAAATAATTTGAACTATGTGATGAAGTTATAACTGTCCTGTAACATTTCATAGGTAAAACATCAGACAAAAGAGCAACGGTAAATATTTCGATCTTGAATGTATATCCATTCAGAGTACATACTTCAAGATCTATATGGAAGCCCGTGGCTAATACTGCAGACGTTATAATTTCACCTCATATCATAGTATTTCCCCATTCATACTAGGTGTTCTTCACTGGCGTTCAGTCAATAGTTAACATAAAGCTAACAGCTTTAAGTATTTTTTCATCAACCACACCAATTACACCTATATAACATTCATTTACTCATCAATTATGCATTCCTATTTTGAATTTACCCCCTATGACGTTTAGCGCTTACTCTGCACATCTATATTTTTTGGCCTATTCGACATGAATTTATAATTATTTCAGTGAATATACATATCATTTGTTCATTTGCTTTCAAAATTCACTTCCGTCTCATGTCATATCATCTAGTATCGTCTATATTACGTATAACCTGTACCTAATCACCTTTTCGATACGTTTTTTCCAATATCCAAGTGTTGGTATTATTTCTAAATTATATTCTATACTATTTGTGTTTATATTATTCCATTTTTTTGTCAGTTTCTGTCAATAACTCGTAATGTTACT